>PVKN010019336.1:0-16398 GCA_004027915.1 Capromys pilorides | reverse complement strand
AGTGAGAGAGACACCTTCCGCCTGCTCTTGCAAGATCCCTTTCCAGGCAAAGCCCCGTTTGGCGTGTGTGTGTGTGTGTGTGTGTAGGTGGGCGACGTTCCACGCACTCGCGGGAACCTCCATCGGAAGGGCTCAGTGTGGAACCCTGTGGCAGAACTCCCCACGGAGAGGCTAGGGGCCAAACCCACCCAGCTAATCCAGGAGCTGAACATTTTGCTAGCAGTGGCCCAGTGGGTTCACTTCCATGGGCTGTAGCAGTAACAAGTAGAGCGCAGCAGGCCAACCCAAGCCAGGACCACCTGGCCGAGCTCAAGCTTGCTAGATCCAGCCCTTGCAAAGTGAGACACTTTGCTAGACCCAGATATATGAGAGCATCCTCTCTCTTTCTCGCCTCTTGGAAAGAGGGCAACAGGTGACCAAGGTGAACTAGTCTGCCTGGATGGCCCCATGTACATCAAGGGGAGATGATGAGACAGAATTTAGGGGAACTAGATAAAAATTCCCAACTTAGTATCTGCTTAGACATACTAAGGGGGACCTGCCGTCCACTTACACAGACATACTGCTTGCTCTTATGGTCTAAAATACCTATTAGTTAACAAAAGTTTGTCAGCTGCCAAATATCACTACCCGTTACTAGTGCTGCTAATTGCAGTTCTGTAAATACAAAACTGCCTTAACCACTCAATCTCTGGTTGGTAAGAATATTGGTAGGTGCTAAGGTAATAACTGCTTCAAAGCTCTATGCCGAAGGTCAGAGAATAGTGTTATACAAAATGACAAAAAGAAGAAGAAAAATACATTCTCAGGACCCAAGCCCATCCAGAACAAGTGGAGGAGACACAGCATAGAAGAAATTGGAAACCACACATCTGAAATCTCTGAAATAACAGTGAAATAATGGAAAATTTTATGAGGCTCATGTAACACAAATCATGTGATCTTGTACTTCTGTGAATGATTATCATTTTATGAATTGTACTGAATACCTCTATGAACATGTAATATCTTCTGTGCTTTCCATGTAGAACCATTATAAAATCAGTGTCTCGGTTTTCCCTCTGTAAATTTTTCAGTCCTAATTTCGTTGCACATTAGGTTTTTAATGTTATTGTTTTGCTTGTTTGTATGTAATTGACTTCAAGCCAGTAATTAAAGACAAATTCATGTCAGTGTTATGTGAAACAAATAGTTTTCTGTGCTGAAACTTAAGGCAGGAGTATGTGGAGAGCATGGAAGACATATTTAGTAGTTTCCTCAAGAAGAATCCCTGGACTGGCGAGAGCTCAGCAGTCTAAAGTGCTGCTTAAGCAAGCTTCGGCAGGTGCAGTGGATCACAGTTCAATCCCTGGCACCACATGCCATGCCAGCCTTGCCCTCAGGGTGGGCTGAGACTGGCCAAAAAAATTTTTAAAAAAGAATCCTTGATGGGCTGCTTCTTAGATGCTAAAGGCTCCTGTTGATTCCTTACACTTAGAACCATGCAGTAGTTGGCTTTTTTCCCTTGTCTTTTTTTCTGGCCCTCACCCAATTATTTCTTATGTTCAATAAGTACAATATAACAACCTCTATTGAATTCTTATCCTATTTTCTTTAATGGTGCATCATTTGTAATATCTTGCCTATTTTTCTATTCTATTTCAAATAATTTTTTTAAAAAAATAAAGCAGAAAAATAAGAGAAGAAATAAAAACAAGAAATACAAATACAAGAACTATAACAAGCCCTAAAAAATACTGTTCACACCCACAAAAATCCTTAAATTTTTATTTTTAAAAAACTGTACATTTAAAATCAAAAAGAGCAGGGAAAAGAAATTTCTCTGTGACCATAAGCCTGTCTTTGTATTATGGGCTCTGCAGTTGTGTGGTGGGGTCCCATTTAAGTGTGGTTATGTTATCCCTGTTAGGCAAAGCAGGCAGTCAGCGCCCAGATCAGTGCCTGGCAGTCATGGACAAACAGTAGGAGATTAGACCAAGCTGCTCATTCTGGGATTTGAAAGTCTGCAGAAGTTCATAATGAATCATCCCTTGGAACATGAGGTTAGGGTCAGAGCCATTTAGCCTGTAACACTCCTGGAATTGTTATGTTTCAGTGTTTGAATTCCAATGCTTGGAGAGACTGGCTTGCTTCTGCTTCCAACTCAGAAAACTTCCAAGAAGTCTGAAATGTTTCTCTCCACAAACATCCATGATTTTATCTTATCTAGCCTATGAGTGAAGCCCTACAAAAGCTGAAAATGACAGTACATCCAGAGGTGAGTCACAAAACATTTTACACAAAACTGTCAACACTAACAAGAGAAAATACAAGTTGTTAGGCACAAAGAGAAGGTGTTATGACTTCTAAATTCCCGGGGGTTTTTTTCTTGACAACCAGTAGTTATCATACATTTAAAAATTATTAGTATCTAATATATGTTCATGTATATGCATAAGTCTATGCATATTGATATCTAGATATATATATATACATATGTGATGCTGCACTTTGAGTGTGTATGTTCATCCGCTCTGTCTTTGTTAGTGTAAAAAGCATGTGAAATATTTTTCTTCCACATTCAGCTCATGTAGTAGTTTTGAAATCCTTCTTTCCCATGCTATTCACAGTAATGGTTTTAGCACTTAGGAGGGCAGGGCCAGGAGGAGTGAAGACATTACACCCTGATTCACCACCTTGTTCAGTCTGTAGTGAGGCAAAGATTTTGAAATAGGTCTGTGCCTTGCTGAAGTCAATGCAAAGAGTTTAGAAAAACATGGACTGAGAAATCATTTTTAAATATATCTTTTCTCTCGAAATTGGAAAGTACTTACCTTCTTGCTCAAATGTTTTTTTTTAAGAAATTCCTCTGTGGGCACGCTGGTCCTGCCATCAGGGTGTGCTAAGACGGCCATTGAGACTTGGCATAGTGGCACCTGCCAATAATCCTAGTACTTGGGAGACTGAAAAACACGAGTATCACTATGAGTCTGATCTACGTAGTGAGACCCTGTAGAACCTCTACTAAATACAAAAAAAAGAAGGTATTCCTCAAAAGTACCATGCAACCAAAATGAAAAATAAGCCTGAGCCATTTGTAAAAGACCAGAGGCACCTTGAGACCACAGTGAACAGTAAGATAAATGAGACACACACGTATGCAGGTCTCCTCAAGAAACCTCTATTTAAAAAGTGAATCCCTTTCCAATATTTTACTAATGATTTGTTGAGAAATCAAGAGATCAATATGTTATTATTGGCTTCTGTAATTACATTTTCTCAAAATAATGCTGAATATTTTCTAGACAGTTAATATCACTGTAAACTGCTGCTAACATTACCTTAGTAAAATGCCTATTCAGACTGCTACACATGAATTTTAATTTCTTCTGTAAAGGTCGGCAATGCAAAGGGTTTTCTGTGGTAAATAGTAACGTTTATGTATCTCAAATAAATGTGCTGTAATATTAGAACAATTTTATATTTCCTAAAGTGCATTTTTATTTTCTTTGTAAATTCTCATATGAGAAATACAAGGATGAAATAATATGGTAGAGCTCAGTGGCATGGTGCCTGCTTGGCAAACAAGATGCCCTAAGTTTGATACCTAGTACAAAATAAAAGATCATAAAATATAATAGGAATTTGGATATAAGTATTTACTCAATAAGAATAGGATCAAGAGCCAGAGGGAAGAAAGGTGTTGTACAGTGAATAAAACTGCATTATGTCCATGTACCAACTTCACACAAGAAATTTTAGCATTATTTATAGCAAACATGTTACAAAAATAGGGCTGAGGAGATGGAGTGAGGAAAACATAGAGATGGGATAGTGGACAAAAAATGTAAATGTACCAGTTTTAAAATTTGATAGCTGATAGGGCTGGCGAGATGGTTCAGTGGTCTAAAGCGCCTGCTTAGGAAGGCTCAGGCAACTGCAGGGACTGCGGTTCGATCCCCAGCACCACATGCTGCGCCAGCGCCACCACCAGGGCAAGCTGAGCCAGCCACAAAATAAATAAATAAAGAAACAAACAAACACAACAAGCAAACAAATAAATAAATAAAATTTAAAAAAAATAAATAAATAAAATAAAATTTGATAGCTGATAGCATTCAACCATACGGTAGCTAAGGTAACTGATGATAGACACATAAAACACTAGAGAAATGGAAGCAATGGGTTATCTTTATAGTATTTTTATGATTAAAGTTTTCAGTGTATAATGAATACATTCCTGTGTGCCATTGATACATGTACCACACATATCAGAGATATCATATTTTCAGTGTCTTCTGCCAAACCTCTTCCCCTCTGCTTTCCTGCTCTTTCTTATTTATTCAAACCATGCATCTCCCTATTTCTCATCATCTGTCTTCCATTTGTCCTTCTAGTTTTCTTTTAAGACAATCGTGTAAGGTAAATTTGGTGATATTTAAACTTTATATCTAATTTTTTTCAAGGAACCTGTTTTGAAACTGTTTCATTGCTATTTTATCTTTTTTCCATTAAAATGAAATATATATATATATATATATATATATATATATATATATATATTTTGATGGCAAAAAAAAGAACTTTATCATAAAAAGCTTAATCTATTTCCTGATAAATAATCAAATTATTTGATGTCATGGTCATATCGCAATGGTAATTTTCTGCAAATTGCATATGCACTACCCTAAAAATCATTTGAAAGGATGTGAACGTGGAGATGGCATCCAAGTAAAAGATCAGACTGTCAAGATTATATTTGAAATTCCAGATAATTCCTGGCCCACTTATAGATCAGGATTGTTTAAGTTACAATTGCTCTCAGGGCAGAAGCCCTAGAAGTGTTTGCTACTACTACTTCAGAGTCTGCACCCATGCATTGTTCTCCTGAGTTGAGTTGTGTGGAGTGAAGATACATTGCAGAAACTCATATTATAGAATAGGAAAATTCTCATATTCTCCAAGGTAGAATTGATTGCTCACAGTTTTTTGTTGTATTTTTCCAAATAATATAGATGTAATTTACATTACATGATGTAGACATAGGGAAAACACAGGATCTTTCAACATATCAGATAAATAGGTTTAAATGAATGACCAATAACCGTGGTGTAAAAATTCAAACATATTATAATAATTTACATTGAGATATACAATTAAAACTGTTTAAAACAAGAAGTCTCTACATGTGTTTCCTTATTTCAAATTTAATTTTACAGTGATGTGTCTAGAAGGCATAAATATCACATTTAGAGAAGCTGAGCGTATTATATATATCAGGTCTCATGTGATAGTCTGCATTAATAATTGTATGACTTAATAAATGTCCCTCAAGGTGTGTCTCTGGCCTTAGTTCCCAGTCTGGTGCTAGCAGTGGAAGGAATGTAAACTGTACAGCTTCTGCTCTCCATGGGTGCTGTTCCTGGGCTGCCTTAGTGCTGTCCTCTATAACTCTGTGTGTAAATTGGGATGTGCATGATGTTGTAGGAATCAATCACCATTGAAGATGTGATCATAAAATTCACGCCAGAAGAGTGGGCTCTGCTGGACACAGCACAGAGAAAGTTGTACAGAGATGTGATTTTGGAATACATAAATAACCTGGAGTCCCTGGGTGAGTCTGTTTACCAACATTTCCATCTACCTATGTAGCACCAACTTTAATCCTCTATGCAAATAATCAACTTTTGTATAATGTATAGTGTCCGAACCACTTGTCTTATCCCATTCTGGTTCACTCCTAAATAAGACAAACACTTCAAAGATTATTTCATTCAAATTTATATGCAATGCATTTTTATAAGAAAACTAATTCATGGGATAGTGTACCTGAGTCTCCAAATGCTGAATAAATCAGGGAAATAAGCTTATATATATGTGAAATATTTTATAGATGCTAATTTTTGACATTTTGAGGACTGGGAAAGATGTAAAAATGAAAGCACCATGAATATATTGGAGCACCTTATAATGGATGCTGTTTTAACTTACGTGCACCCCTTAAGCACATGCTTAGGTAAATGCACAAACTGGGTTGGATGAAAGGTACCACATGCCATGCCAGCTCCTCCCTTTCCAGCCCTTGAGCTGGACACTGAGTCCGGGCATGGTGGAACATGCCTGTAATCCCAGAGCTGCAGATCCTGAAAACAGGAAGATCATTGCGAGTCCAAGTATAGTAAGACCCTAAACCAAATAGATGACAGACAGACAGACAGACAGACAGACAGACAGACAGACAGACAGACAATTACATGCACCCTGCCATGGCGCTATTTACATGTATCCATGTGAAGACACCTATGCTGCCCATCTTGATTTCTGTGTTTCTGTGTTTAGCAGTACATGTTGAAATAACATAGTCACATTTCTGTGGGTAGGTGTTGCATGTACATAACACATCTAAAATATTTATTGCCTTTTCTTCCCTCTCTTATTTCCTCCGTACCTCAATCCTAGAGTTCTACTCTCTTTTGAAAAAGATATTTCTTCCTGTTTCCATTACCATTTATATGTGTGTGTGTGTGTGTGTGTGTATAAGTATGTGCAGATCCATGTGATAGTAAATTTTGCACATGTGATTTATATCTACATAATAGTCTCTGTGTGTACAGGATTTTTTTTTCCAAAAAATTCAAGTTTATCCATTTTGAAATACTGATAATTCTGTTTACTCTTTAAATTCAGCAGTGAGCACAAGTGTCCTGAGGCCTTCACTGCTTGGTCCTACATGGTAGAGTTCCCCTTACTCTAAAAAAGACCCACACTATTTCCCTGTTAACACATTGCCTGGACTTTTATCCTATGTTCATTGTTTTCTTCTTGGTGGTCTCCCATAGACTTTGGCATAAAGGGTATTTATTCCTATAAACTTAGTAAAGTACTTTTCTACTTTCTCCTGAAAAGGACAAGAATACTGCAAATCAGATGTTACTTTTCATTTACGTGAAAAAGAAATCCTGTGCATGGAAGAACAACAAGATTTATTGCAAGAGCATACCACAGGTAAGTATGACACATTGATATTTCCATGTATAAGATAGCCAGGCCAATAAGTATGAAAATTATGTTTTGAACTTGCCTGGCAAGTGCAGGAGTTCAATTCAGAAGGGGGGAGAGGGAGGGAGGGAGGGAAGGAATGGGGGAGAGAGAGAGAGAGGGAGAGAGATTCATGTCTTTGAGTGAATTATGCTTTCTTATACTATATCTTCCAGGTAACTAATTTCTATAGCAATGTCATTTTTTAAAATGCTCTTTGCGGGAGCTGGGGAGATAGCTCAGTGGAGTAAGTGCTTGCCTGGCAAGCTCAAGGTCCTGAGCTTAACGCCTGGTACCACCAAAAATAAAAATAAAAAAAATGCTCTTCACAATTCATGTGTTTCTAGTCATACCAACAGGGAACCCCAAAAGAATTTCTTACAGCATAAAGTACAAGTTAAGAATGCCAACCAACACCAATTCTATTTAACTGGGTATTTAGACCAATAGCTATAGGAATTAGTTAAGGGAGAAATTTAAGTAAGTTTTAGGGGGAAGGAAAAAGCCCAAAAATTACACCAAGAAAATCTTAGAATTTTTAATCTGTTTCAACAAGAGTGAAGGATAATTAATCAATACCCAAAATCCAGTAACACTTAAGTATATCAATAATGAAATCACTGAGCAAGAAATTCTGAAACCAATGCAATTCATTTTAGCCTCAGGGAAAGCTGAAATCTAGGAATTTAAGTAATATTAGACATGAAACACCTTTATACTCAATTCTAGAGAATCTGGAAAAAAGGTAGAAAAAAAAAATAAAACATGTAATAAAAGAAATAAATTACTAGGAAGGATATATGCAAAGATATCTTTGGTCCTTAGGCAGAACAAACATCAAATTATCCATGTGCTAAAACCTCAAAAATCGATTATGTGCACACCCATTAGATTAGTTTAGTACATTGTTCCATGAATGCTTTTCTTTGAGGGTAACTTGGTTGACAAAATACTTTGCAAGCTTTGTGCTTGGGTTGCAATCTTGGCATTTATTACCAGAGATAATGATGGACAACTTTACTAGGAGAACATAAATGTGGTATTTTCCCCAGTTTTGTTTACGAATCAGCTCATGAAACACTATAGTAAGAATATTATGCATGGAACTTGAGAATTCATTCCAGAAATTCTTATAGAACTAAAACACATACAAAATAGCAATAACAATATTTAGCAAAAATGGGAAAGAAAATTGCATCACAAATTTGAATGACAACTAGCTTTAGGAAGTCAAAGTGATAAGAATTATATAGTACCAGAAAACATTTTGTAGACCAGTGGAAGAGAACATGGGATCCAGGAACTTATGCAAACATGTCCAGCTATTTGTCCATCAGCAGAATTGCCAAAATACACATGGAAGGAAAGACAGCTTCCCCAATGAATGATGGGACAGTTTACTGCAGACTCTTTGCAAGTAATTTTTACATCTAATGATACAATAGAACAAACTGTCATCAAATATTGGATCTTTAAAATGGAAATATTGAAACTCAGGAAGATAAAATAGGTAAAATCCTTAAAACCTTGTGAAAAGGCAAGTATTTTCAGAACTGGACGTTATCAAGGAAATAAATGCTAAAGTGGTACTATATTGAATTATAAACCTGTGCATCAAAACAGTAAGAGTATGAAGCAATATAAGAAATGGGAAAAACTTTCCAGCTGTTCTTCAAATAGAATACTAATAAACTAGAACGTACAAAGACTCAAAAAAATAGATCATCCAAAATACATCAAACAATCAAATATGCAAGTGGGAGGAACCAACACATATCAAAAGATTCACAGATATCCAACAAAGAGGAAAAAATTAAACCGATTTGGCCTTGGAAGAAGTGAAAATTAAGATAATGTGATTAATTTTTATACCAGAAAAAAATGGCAATTCTGAAGAGGTTAAAGAATGCATAATGCTAGGGCTCCTGGGATGCAGAATGCAGTTCTCCATTGTTGGGAGAATGGGAACTCCTACAGACTTTATGAAGTGAAGTATGCTGTTTTCTCAGAGAACTAAAAGTAGAAACACCCTATAACCCAGGATTCACTGTCTCAGTATGTTTCCAAAACCGCTTCATACACCAAATCAGACTCATGCGTGCATACAGTGTTTATCAAACCACAATTCATTCTAGCTATACCCAGGATCAAATTGTATGTCCATCAATAGATGCATGTATAAGAAAGTATGATTTCTGTAGATAAGGGAATGCTGCATCGCACTATAGCTTGATCGCTTTGAGATGTTTATGGGAAATGAATGTACAGGAATATATGATGTTCAGGTACCAAAAAGGCATCAAATTTAAACACTTTGTTCTGTCTCACTTGAGCAAGGCAAACCAAAAATAAATAGTAAAACAAAAATGGATAGAAGAAAAGTAATGGTATAGGTCTCTCCAAAAAGTGAAGGTTTTTAAAAGACAGGTGGAATAAAAGGAAGAAGGAAAGAAAAGAATTAAGATGTGCTACTGACATGCCGATTCTAACCCCACCCTGCAAATATAAATGTTATATGTCAAATATCTAATTGCAGAATACAAATAACAAAAATAATTGGGAAATTGGATTTGAAAATGAGGTAATAGATTTGGGAAAAAAGGTGGTTAAGAAGAAAAACGCTATTTGATATACACTTACCAACTCCCAATCTGAGTAAATTTGAAAAATAGCAAACATGTAATCACAAAATAAAATCAAATTTTAAATATGTAAAAAGTTAAAATATTCATTTATTGATGTTTATGTTTTTTTCAGTTCACATCTCATCAATTTCGGGTCAGCATTATTCAAGTGGATGCTTTCACTCATTGGTATTATGTATTTGACATGAATATTTCAATTTCTTGACATATCTTAGATTATTAAAATAGAAAATAATAGGTATGGCATTTCATTTTGCAACTGCCTTTATTGTGCCTGACAATTCCAGGCATGTTATGTTTCTGAGGTCCTTTGCTTGGAAGAATTTGTCCATTTCCCCCATAATTTAAGGTGTAAACTGCTGAACACTCAAGACATTACCAGTCAGTCTCCATATACTGTGCAAGTTCCATAAGTAGTTTGCTTCTGAAATTTTCTTATTACTTTGCCTTAAAAGCCCTTTGCAGAGAGCAGATACAAGGCACTTCATGACATTTATCTACTATATTTTCATGCTTGCATCTTAATTCTTTTTGTAATTACTACAGAAGGAATGAACACACATGACGAAGAGAGAATGAAAACCAGTCCACATAGGAATAAAAATAATTCACACACTGTCAAGCCCATGGTAAGTTTATTTACATGCATACTTGCACAGAAATGAAGACACTTGCAATTAGAAATGTTAGTAATTGAGTATAACAGAATAAGTAGACAAATTGGAGCTCGCTCTAAAGCATGTGCTCTGCATACATTGAGTTTATTTTAGAAATTAACTTGAGTTCAGAGACATAATATATGGCCTAGCAACAAATGAAAAGTAGCACCTGAACTTTGAAAGACATTAAATTATCAAAAATGCTTTATTCATGCATGACTTCTGATGTAAAATGTTATTTTAATTTGTATAGGATAGATTGCATATGCAAATATAAATAACATCATTGAATTCTAGAATTCATAGCATTCATATTTCCAACATGAGAAATACATTCTCCTCCATTCACTCCAGCAACATTGTATGACCTATACTTGGTAAAGTCCACATGAATTTTATCTGTTTAAGAAATACTTTATAAAAATCTCTGAACTTACATTTAATAAGCTTGTGAATGTTATAAATTAGAAATGAATTAAACTAAACTTATCTTTTAAGATTTTATTTTCAAGGGTAAAAACAGAAACAAAAACAAATAGCAGAAACAGGGTAATAATAATAATAGATATGTTACTTTCATTCTTCATGTCATTAGAGCATACAGGGCAAGGATAATGACTTTGAATGCCATCAAAGCGAGAAAATCTTCAGATACCAGTCTGCATTCAGAAGACACAAGATGACTAACTCTGGACAAACTTCATGCAAATGTCATGCAAGTGGGAAAATCTTTGCCAATGCTTCTAAGCCTAGAGATCATAATCAGACTCAAACGTCAGTGGAGTTAAAAGAATGCTGTGTGTGTAAAAGTGTCCTTGACCAATCTTTTAAACTTTCCATGCATCTCAAAACATGTACAGGTGAGAAACCTCATAAATGTCATCTGTATGGTAAAACCTTCACTAACTCATGTAAATTTAAAAATCATGACAGAATTCACACAGTAGCAAAACCATATAAATGTCATCTATGTGAAAAAACCTACACTCATTCAGCCAGCCTTAGTTACCATGAGAAAACACACACAGGAGAGAAACCACATAAGTGTGATGAGTGTGGGAAGAGCTTCACTAAACTATCCTCCCTACATAGACATGAAAGTACACATACAGGAGAGAAACCATATGAGTGTAAGCTCTGTGAGAAGCGATTTGTTGATTCATGTAACCTTAGTATGCATAAAAGAACACACACAGGAGAGAAACCATACAGATGTATTCTGTGTGGAAAATCCTTCACTAAGTCATCAAACCTTAAAGTTCATAGGAGAACACACAAAGGAGAGAAACCATATAAATGTGATCAGTGTGGAAAAGCCTTCAATTCTTCTTCTAGACTTAAGATTCATAGAAGAACACACACAGGAGAAAAACCATATCAGTGTAATCTCTGTGGGAAGGGATTCTTGGAATCATCTAACCTTAGAAGGCATAAAAGAACACACACAGGAGAGAAACCATATAAATGTATTCTGTGTGGAAAATCCTTCACTAATTCATCAAATCTTAAAGTTCATAAGAGAACACACACAGGAGAGAAACCATATGAATGCCAGATTTGTGGAAAAGCCTTCATTCATTCATCAGACCTAACGAGACATGAGAGAAGACACATAAGATAGAATCTATATGAATGAGAGCTGTGAGGTAAAGCTGTCACCAATTCATCTTACCTTAGTATACGGTGAAAAACAGCACAGAAACATCGAGGTTACCTTTGGGACAGTATTCTCAAATTGGTACTTAAGATGGAAAAACATTGGGGGAAAATCATAAATGCCACCAGTGTGAAAAATGCTTCACTATCTTCTCACAGTAGTAAGCAGAAAAAACACTAATAGGTGAGAAATAGATGACTGGCATCTGCTGTCAACATTTTACTCAATAATTTAAATCTGCAAGCATGAGGGAAGATAAAAATTACAGCTGCCATGTACATTTCATTGTTTGCAAAGCCTGCAGCCAGTGTTCTTATAATAACAGGCAGAGTGACCACACAATGAAGATGAACGATGATAATTTTCACAATGATATAAATCCTTTTTAAGTTTTCTGGTTTTTTGTCATGTGACTGACCCCATAGAACAATCTATCTACAGCACATCTTCTGACTTTGTGTGAGAGGAAAAGTGCAATAAATGTGAACTTGTTACTTCTCAGCTACCATCTGATAAGAGGAGTTTGTCTACATTCCTCCACACACTCACTCCACTCTTTCACCCACAATAGAGTTTCTGCCACCTTTTGTTTCCCATCTCACTATGTAGATGTTTTGGATGGGCTGTGTCCCATCCATCTCTGTCTTCTATCAACCTGAGCATCCACAGCCCATAAAATTGGGGCCACAGACTATCCAGAGAGGGCCACTCATCCCGCCTCAGCACTGTCAGGATCCTGCCTGGCCCTTATAGGCATAAACACCCCCAGTATGCCCTGAAGTGCCCTTCCTTAGGTCTAGCATCTTCTGGTTCAGCATCTAAGGAGATGACCAGAGATTGCTATTTCTTTGGCAGATATCAGACCTTTTGCACAGAATCGTGGATTTCCAGGCCTCCAAGTTGGTCCCATGGACACAGAAAGAAACTCCAGCATCGACAACTAATTTCCAACCATTGGTCCTCTGCAAGTTTATCCAAAAATCTTCACAGCTCCTCAGAACTCCTGAATTCCTTGGAATTTCTACTAATAGCCTCCTTAACCCCCGTTCCTGGTCCTGTCCCAGTGAGTTCCCTTTGTACCTGATTCCTCTTTCATTCTGTGCACAGATTCCAGATCAGTTTCTTCCTGCAAAGGTCCCTCCAAAAATGTGTAGCATCCAGATAAGGTTATGACTTGTGATCTCTAGTTGTTTCTATGCATCCCCCAGTCCCTGCCGACTTCTACCTATGCCTCAACCCCTACTCACATTTCTGAAAACATGCACAGTTCTTTCCACCAAACCTCCCATCCAATAGTTTCTCTCAGATTCCCTCTGTACAGAATGGGGTTCTGTCTTAGGCACAGAGCATAGAGGCTCAGGCCCAAGGGAAAATATGTAAAGGGAGAGAAAGGAAGTGGTTTCATTTCTGTGGGAAAAAACTGGTACAAGTTTCAAATCCACGTGTTCACTAGCATGATCAGGAAGACAACAGCATTTTGGGGACAGAGACTAACCCTGCCAATAGCATGCTGTTAATAAGAACCCTGCTTCTGCCATTGAAGGAGCATTGACAATACACTAACCCCACGAAAACAACATACAGGCTGTGTATTGGTCCTTCCTGGTCCTGGAATCTTCCCCATTTCAGAAATGAGTATATCTCATGAAAAGTGTTTCAGTTGGAAAATTTCTTGTACCCTATTCCTCTATTGTTACACTGGACTAAAGCTCTAAATTGAAAAAGCATAAGGTTGGGGGCTCACAATACAAGACACCTCTCTTCACCTGTGTATCACACACATCACGATTGCTTGACATCCATGCTTCTCAAGCACTTTTGTATCTTTTTTTTTTTTTTTTTTTTTTTTTCCTTTCATGCCTATTGGTCCTTTCTGCCAGGCTCCAGGTCTTTCCACTGCTGTAAAGCTTACATCCAAGTGAACCGTGCACCATATTTCATTTCTATCTGTCTTTGTGAACTACTGCATGTCTTCTGTCTCCACTGGATACCCTCATGCCTTTCTGTGTGGCTCACCTGAGAGTTCCACATTCCAAGCTCAGTTCCCTCCGTACTCCAGTTCCTTCCCTTGATTTTCATGTCCTCTGTTGCTCTTCCCACTCCACGATTTGTTCTTCTGCATTATCCAAGTCCTTGAGTCTTTTCATTTCTCCTTGTTTCCTTCCCCTCATCATTGTGTGAACCCACACACATGCATCATGTTTCTTCCTCCTCTTTGCAACCCTCTGCTGCTTGTCCAGTCCCTTTGACCTGTGCTCTCTGTATGACTTAGTTCTCTTCACCCCACCCTTCCACAGTTCCAAAGTACAGGATTCAAGTTCCTGCACTCCCTCCTGCCTCTGCCGAAATCATTTTCATTCAGCACTGAGACCTGGGATTCTAGATGGCCATTTCTCTTACAATTTGCTCTGTGCTAAACTGTGTGCCCACCCTCAGGATTCCTTGTAGAAGCTATAAATTTCCCAGGCTACTGACTTTATAAAAGTGGAAAGACAGGTGTTATGGTGGTGTTTGCATCTCTGCTTTGCAAAATGTATTTCAGTACTTTGGGGAAATCTAGACCAGGCCTATATAGGATGCATTGCTGCAGTCACACACAGATGATGCAGGTGCTGGCCCGTGAAAAGATGGAGCTTGTGTTGATTGCATATAACCTGGTTCTTTATAGGCTCTTTCCTAAGCTTTATTTTCTTCTTTTTTTTTTAATGTAGAAACTGCACTATCACATGGTGATAAGTCCGAGACTTATCACACTTTTCCTCAGAATACATTTGTCTGAGATTTTCAACCAGGAATGTAATGTTACTGCATTTATTGAACCAGTGTACATTACAAAATCAACTTTGCCAAGTCTTTGTCAAGCAACATGTCTATTTTTAGAGAAAAACTAGATAATAACTTTCAGGTTAATTACTGAATAAACCCCAGTCCCCAGCACAATTTCAAGTTCATCTCAATATAAGTCTCCTTTTTTTGTTGGCTTTATTATTTGGAGATCATCAGACCACAGCTTCCCAACCCAAATCCATGATCCATGCCCAATTCTATTTAAAATTATTCTATAGATATATGCTCTTATACAACACCTTCAAAATAGAAAGTTCTCCGGATCAAAGGAGGCTCTCAAAAGGATTTATAAATGAATAGCACACTGGCTAAATGTTCCCAGTTTCTCTTCATAGTGGCCTTATCTCTGCCCCCAAGTTTGCTTAGTGTGGCATCTTTCCATTTGTCTGGGTGTCCATTCACAGGGCGCAAGGTGGGTCTCCACAACAGAGTCCTGACTAATGTCAGCCTCTGTGCCCTCAGGACTTGTCAAGGAACCTGGCTGTCCTTGGGTTACTAAGTGCTTTCCTCCATATAAATGAAAGGCAAAGAGAAGATGGCATTTCCCCAGAGGAGTAGAAAGTGAGTTACTCACCATTGCCTGTGGAACTATGCACAGAAACTAATGAGTTTTGTGTTCTTAAAATTTTGATCTCATAGTGAAGAAACAAGATAAAAGCTTTATTTCTTTGCAACAAGGCCTGTCCATTTCTGTATAATAACTCCTATCAAAGCAGCATTTTGATCTTTAGATTGTATTCTAGCATATGTTACTTTTCTAACTTCCCTTTCTAATTCTCAGTATATATTTCCATTACAGCTTTTGTTTTCTCTTATATTCTTCTAAAAAAAAGTCTTCTATTTGGGCCAATACCACAACTACCATTCATCCTTGGATTAAAGAAATGAAAAAAGGGATAATTTTGAGGCTTTTGTTGGTAAATGGATGCAACTAGAGACAACCATCTCGTGAAATCAATGGGCCCCGCATAAACAAACATCACATTTCTCCTTAGTATAAGAACCTGACAGTAAATAGAATCTGAAGGGTACAATAGGTACTGTGAAAGGGGAATAAACCTGTTCAAAAGCAGGAAATTACTTAGATGAAGAAAAAGACAGGAGACAGAGTGGCTCAAAGAGATCTATGTATGTAAGCATGATAGTTTGGATAACTGAACTGTGGATCTCTGCAGGTCTATGGAAAGCAGCAATTATTGCTTAATTTTCTGCATCTTTTGTGTCTTTTTCTGTTTCTCAATATCTTATAACATTTTTTCTTTCCTTTTCCAATTTTGCATATGTGTCATAATATGAGCAACTAATTAGAAGACAGTGCTGTGGAACAAAACTAATGCTGTCAATTGCATATTATTTTCTTTACTGAAATTCTGTATCATTTGTAATTTTTTGTTTTCAATACTATTTTGTATTCTCTTTAAAAACTAGAAAAAATTTAAAAATTGGTAAAATATTATAAGCTCACAGTAGTAATTGCCTCATTTCAAATAATGCGTTAATACTGTGTACTCCTACACTGGGCTGGGCAGATATAGGCATTTTCGTTATCACAGATCATTCTATGTGAATCTTG
>PVKN010019335.1:0-16407 GCA_004027915.1 Capromys pilorides | reverse complement strand
CTTCTTCTTCTTCTTCTTCTTCTTCTTCTTCTTCTTCTTCTTCTTCTTCTTCTTCTTCTTCTTCTTCTTCTTCTTCTTCTTCTTCTAGGAATTCATAGGAGCAGAAAATTTCAGGACTGGAACAGGTCCTTTCTGGAAGTGAATGTCAGGTAATGACATCCAGATCTCTGCATGCAGTGGGTTAACAGCTCCGTTTAGGGAAGACAAAAAAATAAAAAGCGCATCTCTCTCCCATCCCCCGCAACCACCCATCTAAGGCTCAGATCCCACTATGGCGCTGCCCAGATATGCTGAAGTGTGACCATTCATGTTGAATACATTCAAATAGTCTCTTTGGCAAACTGAGAGCAACTGGTAGGAAGCTGCTGAGGTGCTTTCCTCCCGTGGTCCTCGGTGCTAATGCTTCATCCTCTCCAATAACCTCTGATAGACAGGGACTGAAAGAGAAACATGAAGGTGAACAAGGTGCAACCTTTTCCATGTCTGAGACACTGTCAGAGCCTTGAGAACGGTGACTCCTTTTGTTATGTCACTTGCATGTGCAGATTTTTTTTTTTTTTTTGGGTTTGGAAAGCCTCAGCTCTTACTCAATGACTAATATTCCAGGTTTTTCTACATCTATCAGCTTGGAACCACGTCCTCCCAAGGGCTCCTGCCAAGCTCTGTGTAGTATTTCCATATTCCCCATGCTAAAACTCACATCAGCCGAAAGGACTATTACTCTATTATCCTCATTATATAGAGGAAGAAGCTGTATTTTTCGTGTTTGACCCCACTCCACCCCAGGGGTCTGAGCCCAAAGGCCTGGCTTGTTTCATTGCACCATGACCTTCTATATACAGCAGATGGCAGGCTTAGGTTTGAGGGTGCAGCTCAAACAGGACTGCAGGATCTGCAAACCCAGACTGGACTTACCTAGTCTCACAGGTGACCGGGAAATCTGAAAGAAAACATAATTTTCTTATAAAAAATTATACTTTTTCCTTTTTATGTAATAGCTTTGGCCGTTACAGCTTTTACTTAGAGATGCTAGGACAAGGAAGAGGAAGAGAAAAATGGAAATGATGGAGTCCAGAGAATCCGTCGAGCAGCCTCCACAGCCCTACCTCATCGGTGCAAGCTCCTAAAGTGGAGTGTGAATTGAGTACTCCTGGGAGGTGGCCAAGGGGTGCTTTCCAGAGTTTGAGGGCTGGGGATGCATAGCAGTAGCTCTGAGGAATAGGAGCACAGGCACTAGACTTCCCTGGAGGCTGTGAGAGGCCTCCATGCTCAAAAGAGAAGTGAGAGGCTAGTGTTCCACCTCTGGGCTCCAGAATGTGCCCTGCTGCTTCTTAGAACATGAATTTCTACCAGGTGCCCCATGTTCCTATGGGCTCTACCTGGCCGGAACCTGCAAAAGCGTCTCTGTCTTGGGCTTCCTTTGGAGCAGGAAAGGAAGCTCAGAGGGGTTCTAAGAGGGAAGTGGGGCTGAGGCCAGCAAGGGAGGCTCCACACACAGCTGGCTCAGTAGCCCCATCCAGGATCCACGCTCCCCAGGGGAGCCCAGTAGCACCTAGGATTCATAGTGCTGTGGAAAATGGAAGAACACGCAGAGGCCCAGGCATGGGATTGGGCAGGCTGCTGGAAGACAGGTTCTGCCCCCTTGGCCAGATGGGGTCCAGAGCTGTCCTCACCAATAGTGGATTCCTGGTGACCTGTGGCTCAGAGGCAGCTGTCTAAATACCTAGGTTTCAGCCCAGAAAGGAAGTGGGAGCTGAATTCTCTGACTTCTGCTCAGGGTAAAACTGAGGATGCTCCAGAGGA
Organism: Capromys pilorides; assembly: GCA_004027915.1. NCBI lineage: Eukaryota > Metazoa > Chordata > Mammalia > Rodentia > Capromyidae > Capromys > Capromys pilorides. Next base: position 14,604 of record PVKN010019335.1, on the reverse strand, counting down.
AAGGAGAGACGTTTCAAGAGAGTCCTTGGAAAGCAGTCAAGAGAAACAGCAGCCAGAGAACCTTGCCACAGGCCCACGCACGGGCCCAGGGGGCTCCAGCTGAGCATAAACCTAGTGGGTATCTCACCTTGGAAACTGCTGAAGCCTGTTTGAAGATTTGAAGAGCAGAGTCTGCCAGCTCATCCCCTCGTTCCTGAGGTCTGTTGGCTAGAAAGGAAAGAGGACAGCTTCGGAAGAGGCAGAAGCCATTAGCACAGAACTCCCAGCAGCCATAGTGAGAGGCACTGTTGCACTTTTGAGTCATGAATTTTTCCCCTGCAACTTTTCATAAGCCATGGTGGATTTTAACTCATGAGGAGAGAGCTTAGAGAAGTGCAAATGCATAAGAGAGAAGGGGAAGAACCGAGGCTCAACTGTGCTGGGGATAAAGAGATAGCCTAAGAGGGGTGGCTGGTGGCTGGGAAACTCACAACTAGCATTGGTGTGCATAGGAACAACCTGGCCTTGGGAGGGGGTGCTGAGACGGTGGGAAATTTAGCAAGAAATGTGTCCTCAAATTGCTTATTGTGGTGCATCTGAAACCACAGTTCCCAGTTCCTTCTTCAGTCAGCCACATAGGCACCATGTGTCACTATGTCACATTATTCTGATTTTCATTTTTCTACTGAGCACTGATGGCCATGTGCAGAAAAGAGCCAGCTGCAGAGCAAGTTGGGTTAGGATGTGTCCACCTCACCTGGGGGCTGCAGGACACTGGTGATGGCATGGACCACACCATTGGTGGCCATGATGTCCGTCTCGGCAACGGGTTCCTTATTGACGCTCACAACACTGTTTTTCTAAGAGAAAAAGCAGTAACAACTGTTAAACACAGCATGGCTCCTTGGCTATTTCCTTGGCAGAGTGTCTGTGCCACGTCCTGCATGCACACTGGGGACAGTCCATTGTGTGAGACAGTCCCAGTTCTCTGCAGGCCTTCAATCCCTGGGATGGATTCAGCACACTGCAATTTTAGAAATCACTTTTTTGTGTTTATCCATTTCGTCCAAGGAATGTTGATATCTCTGTTCCACTTAATAGAGATCAACACTGAGACTCAAGAGAGGCAAAGTGCCTATTTAGAAGCTACATAGTGGGATAGTGGGGCACAGAAGACAGGCCTTTAATGTTAGCCAAAAGTTCCTTTCGCTTTTCCTAGATCTACATAGGAGGTCCACTCCAGAGTAAATATACCTTTAGTCATCCTGAACAGCCTATGGACTCAGGAAAAAAAGGACTCAAACACCTAAAACTAGGTGCTGGGAAATTCTCAGGTGACCTGCAAAAGTCAATGAAGTCACTTCCATTCCTAGCTCCTTATTTTGTCCCATGTTTCCAAAAGAAACTGAAGATCAGAGGAGAGGACCAGAGAGCTATAGTCAGTCTTATAATGAGAAGCGATCCCTCCACAAGGAAGTCAGAGGCCTCTAACCAGTTAGCCAAAGGGGGTCCCAGAGATTCTCACCTCATTTGCTGCTGGCTATCTGCTCCTTCTCTTTCCAAGCCAGTTACCCTCTTAGAAAAGCTCCAAAGTAAACTACCACCATCCAAGTACAGAGCAAGGAGGACTCTGAGAGCTGACACTGGAACTGAGAAAGCCTATTGAGATGGTCTGACTCATGGGTTTGAGGGGCTGACTTTGAGAAGCTGGTGGGGGGCAAGGTTAAGACACCTAAGTCATCACCTTCTATCTCCCAGATACCAAACAAAGCATTTGCTTTATTCTTCTGGAAATCTGAAAGTTCTTGGTCACATCTGTCATCTCAGTTGATCTCCCCAAAGACTCTCTTCTCTTTTCTCTTTCTTTAGACAAACTGCACTTGGAAATGCAGGGTATATATCAAAACTTGTGTGTGTCTGATGCTAACTAAGGGGAGTGGAGCCCTAGAACCCTAGTGGTAGTGTAAGGCCAGGCTCTCACTCGCTAGCACACTCACCGAGCTAACTTCTATCTTGTCTCCTTGGAGAGACTTCAGCCGCACCAAGGCCCCAATGCCTCCGCTAACCAGGATTTCATCCCCGATATGGTATTTCAGAATGTTGGCAAGTTCCTTGGCATTTCCTGCAGATTTGTGGGAAAAAGGAGGCAGAGTTAATACTCAGATTAGTAAATGGCATGGTCACGGAGGACCATAGCAAACACAAGGAGAAAAGCCAAATAGTTACCCAAGGTGGAGAACTTTCTCACCAGTTAGCAAGTATTAATTGGGTGTTCATTGTGTGCTCATCTTTTCACCCATCATCATCTGTCTTATGGTCATAAGGAGTGAAGATAGGACACTAGGAGCACAACCACAGCCAGGAACGTGGGCTCTCTGGGATCTGAGCTCCCTAGCTGCTAAGAAGGAGTTAATGCACACTTTTCTGTGAGTATGACTCATGTTTCCATGAGCTAAATATTTTCCTGGAAATCCAGGGGCCTCTCCAGCATTGACATCTGGGACATTTCATCATCAGTATGGCTCCTGCCGGTTATAACACAGTAGTGAAATATTTACACATTCTACCCTCAAATGCATATTCTGTTTGAGATGGCTGTTTCCTGAAGAGAAAACTTAAAAGAGCCAACAGCTGTGCTCTGGAGGCTTGTTGGAGCCTGGGAGTTCAGGACTGAGAGGGTATTACCTTCTCAGCATCCTTCCTCACCCTTCCCAGAATTTCTTTCAGCCAGTATCAGCTTCTCCACCAACTGGAAAAGGCATCTGGTTGCTCATAAAGGTGTCCTGGCCTCTCCCAAAATTAAACGTGGGAGGCAGTTTCTAAGGTGGCGAGCGGTCTTCCCACCTCTGATACTCCTGTTGCCCACCAGCGGCTGATTTGCCAGGGCTGGCAGAGGGCTATTTCCTGAAACTGAGCAGTTTGGAAGCACCATGGAGATTTCACTTGGTTATTGATAAACCCACAGAGGAATGCAGCCACCTTGTGCCAACTAATTTGCAGTTGGGCTGGCAAGAGTTCTCCTACAAAAATACTGCCTGTCTGCCTGCCTGCCTGCCTGCCTGCCTGCCTGCCTGCCTGCCTGCCTGCAGATGTAGAACCAGTAGGGACCCCCTCCTTTTCAGATCACCTGGACCACCCTCAGTTCTCTTATGCACCTGGCTAATCTGCCCACATGCTTCGGGATACTCTGGAAAACTTTTCCTGTGTCCCTGCCTGACACTGCTGAAAATGAGAAGGAAGCAGGGCAGGCTCAGTCAGGCCACCCGGTGAGCATTCCACTCTTGCCCGACTCAGAGAGGATGGAAAGTTTATGTTCAGAGTGAACTTTCCCCTCTTCTCAGAAACAGCCATCAGCCTTGCAGATGCAGACACTCACTTAGCAATAAAGGAAATTAAACAGAACACACATTTAGCTCAGAGTCTAGGGCAACCTGAGCCTTTTATTGTCCCATGGGAAGGGAGGCATAAACAAGGTACACCTGGATGTTTGGCTAAGGGCCTTCCTGGGCTAACTCTTCCTCATATTTCCCTTGCTGTGACAGTGGAAGTGTCTTACAGGCATCAATCAGAGCTAAGCACCATAACCCCTGCCCAGTTCCTGTCCCCATGCTATTGGTGGAGAGTGTGTAGCTATCGCTGGCGTGTGTTGCCCTCACCACACAAGGATTCTTGTCATCTTTTTTTTTTTCTAATGAGAAAGCTGAGGCCAAGACAGGTTCCCACAGGTCACTGAACTGGTAAACACCAGAGTCAGAATTGGAGTCCATTTTCCAGTTAATCCAGGATCCCAAGTTTATAACTACTAGCTTGCCTCCTAAACAATCATCTAAATTTCTCTGGGCCATTTCTAATTTGATGGGAAGGCTTTCAAACTGAGGAAGAGTTAATACATTATTCTTCTTCTTACAGGCTAGTGGTGAAAAACACACTTTCCTGATCTGGCTACTGGTTGTCCACCTTTGTTCAAGTCTGTTGGTAGCTGCCTGGCTTGGTGTCTCCTGGAGTTGACCTCCAAGAACGCATAACCCTGGCCTCATGTGACTGTAATGAGTTTTCAGGAGGCCCAGCAGGCACCTGGCCTGTGGGAGGTATTGTGGTTTATACCTAAAATGTTTCCCAAAGCCTCATGCACTCATAGGTGGTGCTTTTGGAAGATGACTGGATTATTGGGGCTTATAGCTGAATTGCTGTGAGGAGGCAGGATCTGGCCAGAACAGGTGGGTCACTCAGGCAGGGAAGGGTGTATTTATCTCCATCCTTCCTAGCTTGATCTCCCTCTGTTCTCTCTCTGCCATTCCAGGAACTGTTTCTGCTCTGTCCTTTCGTCTGCTATGCTGCCCTGCCCTGGAACCAGCTCACTATGGACTGAAGCTCCTACAAACTATGAGCCAAAAGAAACCTCACCTCTTTTAATGTGTAGACATTGGCTATTATCTCTCTTATAAGAAAGGTAACACAGGAGAGGGGAACTTAGTGGCCTCTCTTGTCGTGGCCCTGACACTGGCTGCAAATAGCCCTGGCTGCTGTCTGTGCCTTTATTCAAGGCTCAATCTCTCCCTGGCTCCTGTTTTCAGCCTGACACCAAAGCCTCGGGGTGGTAACAGCTTCCCACAAATGCTGCCTCATTATTTCCTCTAACAACTCCATTAATACTGCCCACACTTCAAGTAGTCTCATCATTAAATCCCTTGAATCAACCTCTTTGCAAGATGCCTACTGTTTCCTGCTGGGGCTCTGATGGATTGTGATGGATTGTGACTAGAAAAGTGGAAACATGTGCTTAAGTTGGTCTTTACCCAGGAGCTTGTTCAGTTCTTCTGGTGGCATGGCTTGGAAGGCTTCGTTTGTGGGAGCAAAGACTGTGTAGACTCCTTCCCGATTAAGAGTCTCTGTCAGCCCAGCAGACTGGATGGCAGCTACCAGCATGCTAGGGATACACACACAGGAGATGTCACTTATCTGTGAGAAAGTGAGCAGGCATATTTTCTTCACATATCTCAACCTGGAAAGCAGTAGAGCCCAGCCCATGGCAATGCACAGACCTCACCAGTGGTTGCACCTATGCAATCATAGAGGGAATGATTTTAGCTTGCATCTTTTTGCCCAGTGCAAGTGCTACGATCTGTTAAATGGACAGAAGTCAGAGCCCAGGAGGGGAGGAGAAAAGTAAGAGGTACAGCTGACTCAGAGCAGGCTGAGCCACTGGGCCCCAAATATGTGCTTCCAGGGACAGCAGAGAGGGTGTGGTTTCCAAAGTACATGTGCAGGTGGCTGAAATCAGTGAGGCAAACACTCAGAATGACAGCCCTCAGTGGTGAATAAGCCAGAAATGGAGAGCAGAGTAGGGGAAGAAAGTAATGTGGAGACTTCAGCTGCCAGTTGGTAGATTTTGCAGAGGGTGGCAGACTCATTGCAGCCTCAGAGCCATGGGTTCTTGCTCAATAGGGCTTTACAATGAGTGAGTGGTGTTTCCTGAGCTTTAGTAATAAAATTGTGTCCCCCTTACCACGATATAAGGGTGATGTTCCCAGTAGTAATGCTTCTTCTCCACCTAAGATTTCAAGGTGGCCCACATCCTTACCCTCCCCAAGCCTGGACGGCACCTCTCAAATTAGGCAAATCTCAGAGATAGCAGGGAACTTGACTAAAAGCTGAGGTCTATTATCCTGCCAAGTATGCCCTCTTGGAAGAAGTCCCACTCTGGGAAGAGACTGGTTACCTAAAGCGATTGTCCCCCTTTAGGACATCCATGACCGTCCCTGTTGGTGGGGTGAGCATCCGGTCCATGGTGAACAGGGCCCCATACCGTCCCCTCTTGTCATGGGCAGCTATACAGCTATTCTCAATGCACAGGCTCTGCACAGAAGAGAATTAGAGAGAAGGGAGTTGTTATTCTCCTAAGTGGGGCTTCCTAATTTTTTCAGGGGGGGGTCATGCTGACGGGAACACTCATGAAGTTCAGTGGATACTGACTGATAGGGTCATGGAGATGGAGGATAACATGAAATATACTGTCCAGGAGAGAAAACAATACAAAATGCTCTCCCTCAGGGAAAGAATGACCTTAGAATTCTAGTAAAGTTACACAGAGGCCCCATAATGAGCATATCATTTGCATATGAAGTCCACTGACAATCAAATGAATGGATGGAAACTATTGATTTACTTATTTAATAGAAGACAACCATCTTTAACCAAATGGTACTGGAAGGCTCTAGAGCAAGAGCAGTGTTGAGTTATGTTCTCATTTACTATCCAAGGGTAACTGTGGGGTTTGAAGACTGAAAAAACACAGGAGAAGAGAAAAGCGAACTTTTGGGGCCAACCTATGCTTGCGCTGTCTGCACAGAGAGGTTTCTCTTTACATAAGCTCAGAAGGATTCAAAATCCCCACCCCTCTTTCCAGGTGTCCATCCCTCGGAGTTCCCAAGGACTTATGACTTAGCAATCCAGGTCAGACCAGTGTGTGGAATGTTTTGCAAGGTCTGCAGAGAAGGAGATTCTGATCTTCCTTCAGGATCCACTTAACATCATATAAACTTTCCAGAAATTTCTTCCTTATTAGAAGCCAGTTCTTATACAAACTCCTGCTTATTAAGGATTTAATTTCTGCACTAATGCAACTCCCATTTCATAGAGGTAAGCTAAAGAAAGGAGCAGGATTTAAGACCCAGAACTTACATTACGATACACAAAAACTCTGAGTTTTTTGCCACCGAGCGTGTCCAGGGTCTGTCCATGGTACAAGTACTTGGAGGCCACCTGATCTTTAACTATGTGGTTTAGAAGCAAATTCTTCATTTGGGCATCAATGGGTGGGGCTCCATCTGTGAAAGAAGGCGAGGTCAGGTCCAGCGAGAAAGGCTCCTCAGGATGAGGAGAACAGTGAGACAAATACAGAACAAAGCCCAATCCTCCTAGAGGTTAGAAATGGAGATTGAGAAATCAAGCAGGGTTGCCAATATTCCTTAACTTCTAGAATCCTCTTTGGAAAAAAAAAGTACAGATTATTGGGGTGTTTGGAGTTTTGCTTGAAGAGAGAAGGGAAAGCATAGGTACACTTTGGCCCTCCTCCCCGGCTGCTATATGGCTGAAGATCAGCCAAGCAAATGAAAATAATAAGGGATGGTTTACTCTCCTGGCAGGCGCAGAGCCTTGAGTTCTGAAGAATAGATCCCCAAATTCATTCTGGACTCTGCCAAATGAAACAACAGTAAGTCTGAAATTTCTGCTGCAGTTCTCACATGCTTGCACTGAGCGGGGTAGAAGGTCTAAGGTTCCATGGGTGCTGCAAATCAGGCGTGTCAAAGAGGTGATGGGGCCGGGCAGCTACTCCAAGAGACAGACAGGGATGCTTTTCCCACATTACCTTTGAACACAGAATTCAGGGGAGCCAAGAGGGTCAGCCGCTCATTTCCAGAGAGATACGTGCTAAGGCCAGCTTGCTTGAGAAGGTCAGTGACTGTGGAAACGTCAGACTCTGCTGCCAACTCAAACAGTGTCTTGGCTGCAGGAAGGATAAAGGGGGTCAAAAGTTAACAGTGCTGTTTGCACTTACCATTCATCCACCCCAGACTCTTATCGGCAGGAATGTCATCTTGCGAGTCAATAGCCATCCGAACATGGCAGGGCCTAGTGGGTTTGTTATCAGAAAATCTAATCAGTGGGGCAAAGGGATGAGCTTCAGCTTGAGAAGGCAGCTGTTGTCCCAGGCCCTGGGACAGCTGGACCAAGGCCTGCCTGATGTTGGGGAGGAGACCACATTGTTGTATGGTGGCTTCTGAAGAGTGTCAGGCCATAACCACTCACACAGGAAGAATCTGTCCCTCCCTGTGTGATTCTTTTACTCATGTGCTTAAGAGATGCAAGCCAAAGTCTATTCAGTCATTCCTCCCCACCCCCAAGTAAGTGACCTGGGATGGCTTGTGTGCTACCCAGACCTAACTGCAGCAGGCAGATCATCTGAAGGACTTCCACAAGTGTCTCTTCTTACGTACCATAAATTGTCCCCCACCACCTCCAAGATAGTGTCTGAATTTCTGTGCTTAAGATTCAAGATTCTTTATAATTTGGCTATAAACTACCAGCTTATAGTGGCTAACAGGCTATGAGCTGAGTCCAAGCAGGGAAGTGGCTCAAATGAGCCCTTCATCTCCACCACTCTGTCACTAGGAATGGCAGAAGAGACAGCAGGCTGGACATGTCTGAGGCCCCCAGTGGCCTGGTGTACCTGAATCTGGGATAAGCAGCTCATCGATGTAGTGGATCACACCGTTGGTGGCCAGGACATCCTTGTTAGAGATGATGGCCTTCCCGTTGATGGTCAGCATGTCCCCACTGCAGCCCACCTCCAGAGTGGTGCCCTCCAGCGTCTCCATGGACATCCCTGCGACAATCGCCTCGGCACACATAGCTGACTTCAGGATATGGTTGTTCAGCAGATCTGGGGCAGAAAAGGACCAGGTAAAGGCAGAGCCCACTTCAGCCAGACCTCAGCGCTCAGCTTCCAGGCTGACTCTGCTATGGGGACTCTTCTGTCACAGAAGTACCTCCAGGCAGGCCAGATAGCATAGAGTCAGCAGGCTTCTTTCCTCCTGCCTGCTGCCCTTTAAAACTGGCTAGACTGTGCACTCTGGTTGCTTGGGCTTGAATCCCATGACCACTGGCCAGCGGTGGGACTCTAGGCAAGCCATTTAGTGTCTCCAAGTGTCACACTCTGCACCAGGAAACTGGAGAAGAAAATAGCATTGGTCTCCTCTGCAGAGTAAATACTCAGTACATTGCCTGTGACAAGAGTAAGTGGCCAAAGAATGTGATCCATTTGCTTATGAGTACTGAACTTCAGGAGAAGTTCTCTTATTAGGACCCACAATTCATGGGGAAAGGAAAAACTGAAGTGAACTTAAGTGAGCCTACTATGGGGCTTTTTAATCTATCTATCTATCTATCTATCTATCTATCTATCTATCTGTGTGTAAGAATAAGGTAAGGTAAGAAATAAGGTAAGAAAAGTAGAAACTGCAGCAAAGGAAAGTTGTGACTTATTTGCACACTTTATTTTGTGCAAAATCCTGATTTGTTCATTTACCAGGCTACCAGGATCATTTAAGAAGCTGGGAATGGTGATCAGGGAATCCAGGCTTTTGCTGGCCATTTGCCTCACCTGTGAGTAGTAAATTCAATTGCTTACTCACTTGTTCAGCAGGGTGACACTATTTAGAGATTGTGAAACCATTAAGACATAGAGTCTGAGAGTCTGACAGGAGACCATTGGAGCATGGCCTCAGAGTGAGTTGTGAGAGCCTGTCTCTCTCTTTTGTTCCCTTGACACCAGATGAGCAGCCATAGTGCCACAGGGCCAAAAGCAATGGGGTCAGCCAGCCATGGACTGAAACCCCAAATCTGCAAGCCAAATGATGAGTTGATCATCTGAAGTGTTTGTTACCATAACAGAAGGCTGACAAACACATTAGGAACATAGTTCTAAATGGGCAGCAAAATATGCTGAGATGCACTTAAATCTCACCACTGGTGGACAGCCTTCAAGAGGTGGTGTGAGCCCCACCATCCTTCCAGGTGCTGACCATCTCTGTAGTTGCACTCACCAGTTCAGATCCCAATGCCCATCCACTTTGAAACCTGCCACCTTACTAGACTAAGTTCCTGAAGACACAGACTAGACTGGACTCACTCTTGGGGCCCTAGTTCCCAGCCTAAAACACGCATCTGGAGGCACTCACAGAACAGCTCCCATCTGTTCTTTCAGAAAGAAACATGTCCTTTCTCAAACCAACTCTGGATTGTATTTGGGAGGAATAGTGTGGTGGAGTACACAAAGGACTTGGGGGCTATTCCTTTCTAGGGGAGTCACGGCTCATCAGGCAGCTTAGCGCTTGTGGCAATTCTTACCTATCCATGAGCCATCTAGTCAGACACAGAAAACTTTAAAGAGTCAGCATGATGATTCCACTTCAAGGATCCCATAATCCCCACCCCCTCCCCCCCCCCCCCCCCACACCTCCTGCATCTCCATCTGACAGCCTTGCTCTGGCCTTTGTCATTGTGCCTTTATTCTTCCCTGTTTCTGTTGAGCCTCGTCTATGGACTTCTGACTCTGCCTCCCTCCTCAGCCCTGCATGAAGGCTTCAGGCATGCACTTGTCCCTTAGCACCAAGGTGGGGCTCTGCTCTAGATTCTGTACAGACCTGGCTGGATGAGAGTCATGGCCTTGCATGGTCCCAGGCCACAGCTGTGGTGGACTTCCTGAGAGCTACCTCAGGGCAGGCAATGTGCCTATCTCAGACAAAAGTAGGTCTGGGGCACAGTCTTGCTGCCCAATGAGGTGGCACTAAGAATGGGGTATCCTTACCCCTCAGGGCCTCTGGGTCACCCAGGATCCGGTTCAGAGTCTCAGCAGGGATCTTCTCAAAGGCCTCATTGGTCGGCGCCAAGAGTGTGAACTGACCTTCACCCTCGAGCAGGGTATTGAGCCCTGATGCAGCCACAGCAGCCTGTGAGAAAGAAGGAGGATGAAGGCTTGGGTTCTGCCTAGCAAGACACACACACACAGCCTTGCATGTCCTCCTTTGGAGACTCAAGTCCCAAAACCTAAGGAGGAGCTAACGCAAAGCTCCCCCTTACCATGGTCTCCATGTGACCTGGCCTGGTCTGTGCACAGCCACACTGGCCACCTTTCAAGTACTGCTGTGCTCCCTTTTCCCCACCTGCAGCCTTTGACATGGTTTTCTCTGCTCTCCCCTTTTTCTTCACTTCTTTGACTCCTATTCCTTCATCAGACCTTAGCAAAACACTGTTTCTTTGAGATGCCCATAGAGCATCTGTCCCTACTCCTAGATCCCAGGCAAAATCTGTCTCGTAGAGATACTTCTTCAGCTTGCCACTATCTAGCAGCTACAATTCCACAGTTATTGGAATTTAGGTGACTTATGCGATCTCCTGCACAGAACAAGAGCTGGGAGACAGCAGGTGCTTAGTAAGCATGAGAGAAGAACAGATGGGCACGGGAGGGTGTGCCAAAGGGGAAGAAAGAAGGATTCTTTGCCCACCCTAAAGAGCACAAGATTACTCAAAAGGACCAAGTTCTATTAACCAAAATATATTGCACAAAGTTTGCAGCAATATCCTTTCTTGAAGGGCCCTGCGGCTTGACTGACCCAGAACTAAGTGACCCAGGGATAAGAGCTTGCGATCGGGGTACCCAGGGCTCTTTAGGGCCAACTGTCACTGCTTGCTGAGGCCCATCTGGCTTGAGTGTGTTTGTGTCTCTGTGTTGGAGATCTCCAGGAAGATCTGAGAGATCTGCACTCCCGCTTGTATCCTTTGTGGTTAGAAACCCTGACAAGGCAGCCGGCATTCACTTCCTCCTGGCGGATGCTGCCTGAAGGAACACCCACTCCCCTCTTGGGTGGTAAGGCAGATGCCTGCTGGGAAAGGGGGAAGGAACAGTGTTCTTGTGGCCCCAGAGCAGTGATTAACCAATCTAGGAGCAGGACCTACATGCCTGTGTTCATGTGAGGGGCCTCTCTGCTACACCTAGGGTCCATGGAAATGAGCATGGCTGGCCCAGGGGCCCAGGGTTGGAAGCATCATGTAACCAGACAGGGCATTTACTGTAACGCCTCCATGTGGGAGCCAGCATCAGGAGAGGGGCCCTCTTAGCTACAGAATCCACAGCCAAGGGCTTAGAGGACATCTTTCTGCCACTATCACACGGAATCTTCCCGGGGAGCCAAGCAAAGGAAAGTTTTACAAAAGAAAGGACAGACAAAAAGTGTTACACAGGACAGATCAAGCTATCTCTCCTAGTCTCCCCTCATTCAAACTTCCTCTGCTTCTCCTACAGAAGAGATTGCACCAGGATACCATGCGATGAGGACACTGTGCATTCAGGACACTGTAAGTCTCTGGGGCATCCCTTACCCGAAGTGTCTCGAAGGTGTCCTCAATCTCAATAATCTGCTGAATGTTGTTGGTGATGGTAGAGATGACCTTATCGATGAGATGTACCACGCCATTGGTGGCATGATGGTCAGCTTTCAGCAACCGAGCACAGTTGACAGTCACAATCTGCCCAGAGAAGGACCAAGGATGAGCGGCTAATACAATGAAGATTGAATCTGGGAACCTCAGGAGGGCTAGACAGTGCTTTCATGCCTAGCAACAGAATGCAGTTCCTCCTCGTGTGGAACAAGCACATGCAAGGAGAAGCAGACTAAGGAGCAGAGGGTACCTATGGGTTCTCATATTGTAGGTCAGAGCTCCAGAAAGCAGTCCTATAATGGGCAGAAATGGGCTGTGTGAAGGCTATGCTCCTACCCCATTGGGATAGTGGTGGATCTGGATGTTGGAATTCTGGTACATGGAGGTGAGAGCCATGCCATGCTTCAGCTCATCAGTCAGAACCCGCCTATCCACCATGTGGTAACGCAGGGCGTTGAGCAGCTCGATGTTGACATTGCTCACTAGGGAGTCCAGCACTTCCTAGAAGGAAGGAAAATGTGATAGTTATGGTGCCTCAGGCCCCATGTTCAAGGGATGAGTCCGTGCTCTCCTGGGAAGCATGCTTTCTAAGCCCCAAGTGGTGAGAGGTTTTCCTTCTGCCAAGAACCCCTCCTTGCAAGCAGCAAGGTCTGTATCAGATGGGATGGACAAGAAGAGGCCCAGTCTCTTCTCTGAGGGGTTGAGGGGAAAACTTTCTGAAACAGTTGCTACAGCATCCCATTCTTCACACACGCCCAGGCTTTGGAGAGTGGGGTGGGTCCCTGGAAGAGTCCTCTGAGCAGAGGGGGTTGTCTCACCGCTGGCAAAGAAGCCCAGGCCTCGTTGCTAGGGGCAAAGATGGTGAAACTGCCAGGGCCCTCCATCTCAGGCCTCAGCTTCTCTGTGCGGTCAGTGTACAGCTGAGTGGTGGTGGATCCAACAACTCCCAGGGTCTCGTAAAGATTTGAAAGTGGAAGGGCTGCAGGAACAGAGGACAAAAGAGGGACAACCTCTGGGGGTCACCCAACCCAAGCACTCCCCTTTTCTTCTCTACCAGGGAGGCACTGTGTGAGGTGGGAGGGAAGGAAGTGGGCGGGAAGCCCAGGGTCCATGGCTGAGGAGCTCAAAGCCTGCTACATGTTTCTTAATATGACTCAGTGAGTCAAATGTCTCTCTATGACAATGCAGCTAATTGGTAATTTCTAATTATTTTAAACACAGCAGAGCAAAGCTTTTATTCCCAGACATTTATATAATAAGGGCAGGAATGTACATCCGGAAATGGATATCCTAATTTTAAACTAGTGTTACAGATCATTTAGTTATTACTGATTATTTAGTTATTAAACCTAGTTCCCTAATGGTGTCTATTAGAATGAAACAACTATAAACCTTTGAGGTACTTTCTCTATTTGCAGGTAATAAAATGTTATTTCTACAAAGCAGTGTAGAGGAAAACCTTCCCAGGGAGAACACCCAGTGTTCTTTCTAACTTCTGAAAGCAGGATCCACAGGCTGAGCTCCCTTGTAAAGTCAAACTCCTTTTCCTTTTTCATTCATCTCACTTGTCCTTCCATGAGGGTTACTAATGCCATGATCCTGCCCTGGCCAACCTCAGCCTCCTTGTAACTTCAGTAGCCACCCAACTGCTCCTCCCTCAAGTTTCAATCTCATCTTTTTAACTAAAAAATAAGTTTCTATTTCAATGTTAAAATGAAACACAAACCCTGCTGCATAGTTCCTGGTAATATGTGACACTAAAAGAAAAGGCTTCTGGATTGGGGAAATGGTTCAGCTACATAAGCACCTGCCAGGGCCACATTTAGATATACAGTGAATTGTGGCGGCTTGGGCTTCCCTGCCAGCCAGAGATCAACTTATCCTATCTGATCGCTAGCAGGGCTGACAGAAACCAATGAGCCATGAGGTCAACCCTACTGGATGAACTGAGAATCATTCTTAGAGACAGACAAGGTCAGGAGCCTGCATGTGCTCAGGAGAGGTCTCTACTAGAGTCAGGCCAGAATTGGAGCTCACCCCATCAGCTTGCTGAGGGATCAGGAGTATCTCAGGGAACCTATTCTGCATCCCTGGAATAGAGATCAGTGAGCACAGGGGAGAATTAACCCACCCTTGCCCCACAGGCTCCCACCCAGACTCCACTGCCTTTTATGTTGGTGCCCTCTCCTGTCTCACCCTCTATCCACACCCACAAGCCGAGCCTGGTTTACTCACCTGCTGGACAGCCCTTCTCTCCTGGGACCTTCTCATATCCAGGACAGCATTCGTAACTGATAACCCTGTGACAAGATGCACACACGTTGGTCAGGTAGGGTTTCACTCTTCATGTGCCCTCAGGCCCTCTCCAGGCACAATCACCCCCATGGTCAAAGAAGAGAAAGGAGAGGAGCAATCCCTTCCCCCAGGAAGTCACTAAGGAAATCATAATTGTGCCTTTCATTGACAAACAGCTGTTCCCTCATGCTTGGCCCTGTAAAATGATCCTAATGGCTGTCAGTATCTACAGAACTCCTGGAGAACTGGATCGTGGCAGTTTATTTGATAGTGTGGTAGAAGACACAGCTCTACCAAGGATTTATCTCAAACATAATACCAGGGAAACCT
>PVKN010019334.1:0-16412 GCA_004027915.1 Capromys pilorides | reverse complement strand
TTTATCAAACATACCAAAAGTCTTTTCATCAGAGCTTAATCATATATATATATAGAGAGAGAGAGAGAGAGAGAAAGAGAGAGAGAGAGAGAGAGAGAGATTTGATATTTAATAATTTTTATCATGCCTTCTCCCTAAACTGGTTTTACTACATCAACTTCATAACTTTATTTATTTGTAGATATAGCTTGTCCACTGTGACAATTTTTACATTATGTATTATTTTCTTAATTTATTTACATATAATAGATGGAGTAGTAAGCCTATAAGTTGTTTTTATACTATTCACACCAATGTAAGGAATCAGAGACTCTATGGTGGAAGACAATGTAACAGAGCAGAAGTATGGTGGAAAAATTCATTACAATAGTATAATAATCAATTTACAAGCAATAAGTTGATGTAGAATCTGTACCTCTTCCTAGGGCATGTAATGTGGCAATAGGCTTAGGTTTTCTTTTGGAAGAATAAAGAGCTTTAGAAATATTCATCAGTTCATGTGTTAGTCAAAAGAGCCCTACACAAAACTTGACTTTTTCATTTCCTTGCAATAAATTAACAGCATTTATGTATATTCTCTTTAGGAAACAAGTGGGAAAGATGTCATGGACAGTAAGAGCAATGCACTAAGATCTACATTTTAGCCTCTGGGTGGCTCATGGAATTCAGACAAAGAGAAATAGAATATGCAGCTGGTGACTCTCAGACCAACCACTAGCATTGCAGGCCATCCAGCTTCCCCAGGCTCTCCTGCTCCAAGGTTCATTCTTTCTCAGCCTCACCTGTCACCATCAGAAGATTGTCAGTAAAGTCCTTAAGTAATATCGAGGTAGACTTTCCAGTATTACACACGAGAAGCAGACTGAGCAAGTGGTAGGCCTACTCCCAAGACATGAGTTGCATGAGCAATATAACAATATTGTGACCTCCATTAGACTCCCTCAGCCTTGGGGGTAAGTGGAAGCTCTTTGGAAGCCAGTGGCATGAATGCCACTCATGAAAGTAGGAAACAAGTTGTCAGGGGACTTGCCACTTAGGTGACAAAGGTAATCTGTCCCTACAAAAAGCATGTGCTTACCCTCCTCTCAGGTCTCTTGTATCTAAGAGTCCTAGGTGGATCTATACATGGGACTGCTGGCTCCACTCCTTGCCAGTCTGTGTAACCTGAGCAGGCCAATTGGACAAGGGCTATGGAGTGACACCCAATCAGGTCTGCAGCCAATCTCTCCACACACCCGGGTGAAGAGCCAAGGCCCCTAGCCAGCCTTGCTCCCCCTCTAAACCTTGGCTGTATTTTTCTGGATTTGAAGAAGTTAAGCTTTGGTTTCATGTTTTTCAGTTCTGCCTAATGGTCTATGGCTAGAGGAGACCATTTTAATGTGGATGGTGAGGAGACAGAGGAATGGGTAGAGGTTGTTGGGAAGGTTGAGTAAGAATTTCAAAGGTTTTATATGAAATAAAAGTAAGAGCTGAGTCTCTTATCTTCTTTCCCACACAGGGAGGAAGAAATTATTTATAGTGACTTTGCCCTTAGGTTTGGGGGCCAATGGCCTTCAGTGACATGTCACTTTCTTTATAGGTGGCAAACTGAATATGAGAAAAGGAAGCAATTGTGTACAGAACAAGCTTTTAGAAGCAGCTCTTACAAATGGTTATGCACCTCAAAGGTAGAACACTTGCTTAGCACGTAAGAGTGCCTGGGTTCATTGTCAAAAATAAAAATAACTTTATTAAATTAATAATAGTTAAAGGGGCTGGGAAGATAGCTCCATAGCACAAGTGCCTGCCTAGCAAGTGCAAGGTTGTGTTTGAACCCTGGTCCCACAAAAAAAAAAAAAAAAAAGTTATAGGAAGTGCTAAAAGTAAACAGAAATTATGCTTTTACTTCCAATTTAGAGGTAGAATAAAAATGTACTGCAAAAATTAAGCCACATGTGATACCTCTAAGCTGATATGGGCAGGAGGTAGTTTACGGTGTGGATGCAGGCAGGAATGTAATCAGGATGAAAGCTTAGCCCTTGGCCAAATTGTGAAGGTAATAGAAACTAGGCTGAGCGGATGACATATGGAAGAAACTTCTGAGGGGTCATCTTCCCTTTAAAGATGAATGACAGAACTTTGTTTCAGGAAGGTCAGATTAGAGACATCAGGTAGGTTGACTAGAAATTTTCTGTCCCTCTTGAGATTCTGAGGCGTTGCTGAGGTTTTAGTGACTCATCTGCCTGCTTCATAGTGGAGCTGTCTGTACAGAAGAGAATGCTCTTGAATAGCTACTTATACATCAAATTGTTCATATTTGACCAGGTTCTTCTGCAAAGAAGTCATTGGCCTAATAACAGGTAAATGACAAGATTTGCTCAGCCGTATAAAAATGTACCACCTTCTTCTTGTCCTAGCCATTGTATTCTAGAATGAAGTAAAAGCAAAATATTCCTAGGAACTTGGAGACTGCTGTTCCCTCTGCCTGGCACGGTCCCCTTCCCCTTCTTAATCTTCTCAGATTTTTCTCCATTCTTTGCTGCTGGTTTGCTGTTCATTCTGTTATTTGTATTCAAACTCTCAACCTAGAGTACTACAGGGCAGGATCTAAGATGTTGTTTCCCATGGTGCCCACTGACAAGCTAGTGAAATGCCAGGTGCCCAAACCTTTAATCATTGAATCATCTAAGGAACAAGGAGCAGGGCAGCTGCTGACAACACTTCCTTCAGTCTGGGCAGTAGATAACCAGCTCATCCCTTCTTAGAGAGTGTGCATCCAGAGGAAAGGACACTGGAAATATGCAGTATGGAAAATGGTAAAGCATTTTCCAGCCCAGCTCCTCAGGTCCATGTACACTGAACTATTTTGCAGAAATTCAATGTGTTCTGTGAGGATGCATACTTCTCATGCTGGTCAGAGCGAGTTATGATGGCCAGCATGGCTGGGAATGACTTGAGACTAAGCTACTCCACAGCAGGGTCAGTGGCTTGGCCAACCAGTGCATTATTGAGCATCAATTCCCATCCAGAGCAGGACTCTGGGGACTCCGTGCTTACCAGCATCTTGTGTCTCAGGACTACTGTCAGTATTTGCTGCTGCAGCAGACACTAACCCTCAGACTTAAAACAGATCCCAGCCTGTGGTAGGAGTCTTTCCTTACTGTCAACATTTGTAGAACAAAAAGCAGTCTATATTTCTTAAAGGAATTTTATTTTTATTGATAGGGCAGAATAGATTTTTATCTTTTAGTGAGCAAATCTTAAGTATGAGGGTGTTTTCATGTAAGTCTATGCAGTGTAATTGAGGAGGAGAGAGAAGGAAAACATGTAAATCTTTACCAAAATTTTTCTGGAAATAATTGGAACTGTGATGCTTGACACAGTTCTTGCCAGAATCCTGGTATCTTTACATTGTTGGTCAAGTCCTGGCTGTTCAGGCCCCTAATCACTGCTCTTCGAAGTGTTAGCTGAAATGACCAGAGTCGCCTCCCATGCATTCTGGCTGTTTCCCACAGTAACGAACTGAATTCTGGATTAGGTGCCCAGTAACCAAAGTTTCATTAGGCGCTCCCAGGTGCAATGCAGGTGAAGGGAGACAGAGTCTCAGTGAAAACCTTGCAACCCTCACGTGTGGTCCACAGGCCCTGGGCATTGGCAGAGTCATTGGTAGTATTTCCAGGCAGGTACTTAAGGAAAAGTTTGAGGGACTCTAGGACAGTGGAGGCAAACCTATGGCACCCATGCTACAGCCAGCTCATATCAGCAAAAGCTCTGAAAGTTCCACCCCTGCTCTAGACCTACAGCATCAGAATCTGCATTTGAAAATACCACAGAGTGGTACACCTGCCCCATTTAAAAGTCCAGGTGATTCCACTACAAGTGACAAGGATGTAGAGGTGTATTACCTGGCCTGTACTGCTTATTTAGCTCCACTGCAGCTTTCTATTAGCAGTGCTTACTGCACTGAGTTTCTCCTTCCACAGGGCAGGTTTGTTTGTGTATTGTCTTTTTGAGACAGGGCTTCACTAGGCAGTTCAGGCTGGCCTCAAACTCACTTTATTGCCCAGGCTAGCTTCAAACTCAGTGATTGGCCAGCCTCAGCCTCCTGAGTGCTGGGATTTCAGACATGCTCCACCATGTCAGGCAGTGAAATGTAGGCTTTAAAGATGAGATTCAGTTCAGTTAAAGGCACCTTTAAATCAACCAGCTGTAGCGAAAGCCAGTCCTCCTGGCACGGCAGTGCCTCTCATGAAGCAGAGAGTTGCCTGCTCACCTGAGACTTCAAGCACTGCTGCCAACAGAGGAAAAGATTTCTACTCTCACCTCAAGTGAAAACTGGTCTACTTTTACTTTTTTTTTTTTTTAATAACTGGGCTTTGCAGAGAACCCAGCATGATTCTGAAAACAAAGCAATCTTGGGTGTAAGTGGGGCCTTCTGGCTGCTTTTCTTGATCTGACTTGCAATCTAATGCGAAGGTTCACAAAGGTCTGAGTGCTAAAGTTCACCGACAGTAGTGCCTAGGCAGATAGAAAACTGCTAAGCGTTGTGCTAGAGACAAAAAGAACCCCACTTTTTTGAGTATACTAAAGTGAACTGTTTTACATTTTATTCATAAATAAAAGATATCCATATGTACTTTAACCAAAGATCACTCAGAGGTCCTATTTTGTATAAATAGTAAATCTACAGCCCTCTGTGTCAGGGCAAGGAATCCAAGAAATAGAACAATAAAACACCAATGTCTTCATTCTCCTGCTTATTGGAAGAAAAACTCTTGCATAACCTCAACTTTCACACCAGATAAGTGATAAGAAAGATAAACTGTACTTATGTCTGAAGAAATGTACACCAGATTACTGCATTCTCTCAGCCTAAGTAAAATCGGTGGCATTTTCAGGGCTCCGCGTTTCGGAGCCTTCTGAGACAAATACACTGGACTTTTGAAAGTCTGCATGACAAATAAAATAGGGACGATACAGTAATTATACCAATCCAAGATTCATCAACATTTTAAAACACTGTAGTTTCAAGGCTTCTGAGCCTTTATTTGCTGATTTCACATTTTCACTGGTTACTGTCCCTGGTCAACGCGACACACACATTGCCCTTTCTCGATCTCCTTCGGCAAGAAAATAGGAAGCACTGGTTAGTCTGTAAGAGGACCCGATCCCTCTCGAGAAGAGAAAAAAAAAAAAGGTCTGTAAAAATCAAACCGAACCCAAGTCGCACTAATCCTCCCAGGAGTCCGGCCGCTGGGAAGGAGGCTTCCTTGTACGGTCTTCCCACTCAGAGCCGGGCCACAGCAGCTGTCTGCACTCGTTCCAAGTTCAACAGGACAGGGAGGGAAGCTGATCACCGTCGGACCCGCGCTGAGAAAAGAGCCCGTGCAGAGCAAGCAGAGGTGGACCGCGACATCTACAAGTCCGAGTCGCAGGGCAGCGAGCTGTGGCAGGGCCGAGTGCTGCGCGAGGAGGCACTCTGGGAGGCGGCTGCCTGCTCCCGCTCTCCGGCCAGCACGTCCACCGGGTTGGTGTAGGCCTTGAGCGGCGGCCGCGGCATAGGGAAGCCGACCTTGGGCTTGGTGGCGGCGCGACGCTCGGCGGGCGGCGGGCGGTGCTGGCCCTCGCTGTAATACTTGATGGCCGGGGTCAGCGCAGGTTCAGGCCAGTCCACGTAGACCGTGCTGATGCTGCTGCGCCGCGGGCCGGCAGGGGGCGCCTTGCGGCAACGCTGGCACCGCTCCTCGCACCAGGGCGCGAAACTGAGCGCCAGGGAAAAGCCGCCCAGCAGCAGCAAGCAGCTGCCCAGGTAGCCCAGCACCAGGCTGTAGCTGACCTGCAACGTGACCGGGCTGGCCGGCCCGGGCAGGACCTCGCGGTTCTCCAGGAAGTGGTTGTACCAGGAGACAGGGACGAGGCTGAAGAGGCCCGCGACGAAGAGCGCGACGCCAGAGAGGCCGGCCAGCGCGAAGTGCGGCTCGTCCCGCCAGCAGCGCACGCCGAGGGTCGCCAGCAACAGCCCCAGCCCCGTGGCGGCCAGAGACGTGACCATGAGGCCGCGGGCCCCGCGCACGGGCTGCGAAGAGAAGTAGCCCCACTCGTCCTGCTGGCCGCACTGGCGCTCGCGGCTGCTCTGCTCCAGGCACATGTCCCACAGGCCCTGGTACAGGACGGCGTCCACTGGCTTGTCCAGGAAGCCCGTGGCCAGGCGCCAGCCGGGGGCCAGCGTGCTGACCAGGTTGAGCAGCAGCCCGCAAGGCGTGAGCACCATGCCCAGCGTCATCACCGCGGGCGTCCGCATCCCGGCCCCGCGGCGCCTGCCCCGCGCTGCTCCGGGCCCGGCTCCCGGGCCAGACTGGGACGCGCTGCGCCTCTCGCTCCGGCCCTGGCCTAGCTCGACCGGCCCGCCCCGCCCCGCCCTGCCCTCGCCGTCCCTAATCGAAACCAGCTGCTGGGCGGCTCTCACCGAAACCGCGCTCCTGGAGAGGGGTTCAGCCCAGCCCATGGGCGGGGCGCTCCGCCCTAGGTCCTCCGCCCCCGGCCGGAACGGTCTCAGACCAGGCAGAGGTCGCCCCGCCCCGGGCTCTAGGCGCTCCAGTGGGGCCCGGGGCCGTGGGGGAAGAGGAAAGTGACAGTGCCACAGGTCCCGCCTCAGCACCTCCTCTGTGTATTGTTTCGGGTACTTTGCAGAGCTCAGTTCGCGAAGTTTTTCTAGGGCCTGGCCTGTGGGCCTGTAAACAGCGTCTTCCTCGCTCTCAGCCGCAGTTCAACTCCTCCACAAGGCTTCTCTGCTTTGCACCTGGTGCCAGGATGCATGGATGTGTGCGAACCTGGGGCTCCCAGGTAGAGAAGCGGGTCTCCAAATGTAGCGGTTGTGTAAATTGTTTACCTAGCTTTGTTCAGTTTGCAGAATAAGGGCCCCAAATTACGGATTTAAACTGGATTCAAAGGAATTATAGCGAATGTATTTCAGGGTTGAGAAGAGAAGAAGATCATTTACAAAAGATGTTGTTTTTCCAGTCTGTAAAAGACTTTGAAATGGGGGCAGGGGAGGGAGAAGTGAGGACTAGGAAATGTTAGTGGGTGTCCTGTTTCACATACTGTGGCCTTTCGTGGGTTTTAAGATGTTTTATCACTATGAATTGCAGAAAACCTGTACTGTTGCAAATGAGTTTTGTCTGTGGATATATCAATGGAGTCTCTCCAGTGTAATATAATTACTTCCCAAGTGATAAGTTCTGCTTCGACACTGGTTTATAAATTTAACCCTCCAATTTGCCTGCATATGTATCCTTTGCATTCTCCTCCGATATATATAATCACATTTTCCAAAATTAGTTGAAATATTTGGCATTTGTTCTCTATTTGGCAGCCCTGGGTTTTCTTTAAAAATTATTGTTTAGCATTTTGTATTGATTTTCCATGTTTCCTACAATGGAAGTGTATTATCTTTACAGGTGTTAGAAATGAAACTTTCTAAAAATAAAGAAGTTGTGGTAAAATACACATTTTATTGTGTCTTAGCCTTTTCAAAATTTTTATTTTATTTTATTTTATTTTTTTGCTATATCTGGGATCGAACCTGGAGTCTCACACATGCCAAGTAAGCCCTCTATTAGTGAGCTATAGCCCCATTTTTTCTTTAAAATTGTATGTTGAGACAGACTTGCTAAATTCCTTAGGCTAAACTCAAACTTGAGTTACTCCTGCCTCTGTGTCATGAGTAGCTGGGGTTACAGGTGTGTGGTACCACACTAGCTTGCCTTTGTTTATAGATGGAGGGTGTGGTGGCATTAAGTGTATTTACATTGCTGTGCAACAATCGCCACCATCTCTCTAATTTCCCATTCCTCTTCAGCCCCCACAACACTTGACAACTGCTTTTATCTCTGCGGGTTTGACTGCATTTCTGGTAAGAGGAGGCATGTAGCCTTTGCACCAAGCTTACTTAGTTTATCCCAGTCTTCCAGACTCACCTACGAAGTAGCGCTTGTTGGGATTCTCTTTCCTTTTAAGCATAAATGATGTTCTACCTGTTGTCTATTGAGAATAACACTGCTGTGAACATGAGTGGCTAGTATCTTGTTGAGTCATGGTTTTAAATGCCTTTGGGTATATGCCCAGGAGTAAAGCTGCTGCATCATATGGTAACTCTGTTTTGATTTTTTGCAGAGCCACTCATTTTTTTAAATCAAGAAAACAGTGTGATGCTAATCAGTTCAAGGGAGAATGCAAAAAATACATATGTAGGCAAACTGGGGTGTTAAAGTGAATTTACAAACTGGTACCAAGTTAGATCTCATCTGTTGGGAAATAATTATGCTCCACTGGGGCAAACTCATTATTATTTCCATAGACAAAAGACATTTACAATAGTACAGGTTTATTATAATTTAGAGTTGTAAAATAGCTGGAAGCTCACTCTACAGCAGCTACATGATTTTACATTCTCATCAACAATTCACCAGTGATCCATCATCTCTATCTTTGTTTTAAGTAGATCTTCATGAAGTCCTATCTAAGTCATTTTCAAATGATTTTTAGTCTTTATTTTAATGCAAAAAAAAAATAAAGATGGAAATGATGTTTTCCTCTAATTTTCCTCAGGTATTTTCAGAAAGAATGTAGAAAAAATGAGGTGCACCTCTTATGTTGGATGCCAGTAGTTTTACTCTGAGACACACCCGTCAAGCAGTATATGAGTTGCTGCCCTTGTAGGAGTTGTTTGCCCTGATTATGTTGAGCTGCTCTACACTAATGACCTGACATTTCGAAAGCTAATCACAGAGTAATACTCCAAGGCAGCATCTGAGGGCTTCCATCATCTCTGTCTCCAATCAGGACCAAGAACTTGATAGCTAACATAACACCTGTAACTTATCCCACCCCGCCACCCTTTTTCTGAATTGCTGCCTAAGATTTGTGGACTGATACCAGCAAAGCTTTCTTGCTTCTCTAGGAACCCGATGTTAAAATCTCAGCAGCCCGGTAACAAAACCTGTAAGAATGTGTGTTTATAGGTCAACTCAGAGGAGTCCTCCCCACCTCACCCAAGCCAGAGAGCTTCATAATTCTCCTGAGACAGAAGACTGGAACTTCATCAAATTTAAACAGATAAATGCCTGTTTTTATTTCTGCTTGCAAATAAATTGAGCAGTTGTGTTGTTTCATTTTTCATTTGCTTTTTAATTTTTTTTTAAAAAAATATTCTTCAGTACAGGGTCTACAGAGTCTCACTACACAAATTGGACTCCTAGTGATTCTCCCGTTTTCAGCCTCCCAAGCACTGGGATCACAGACGTGCACCACCACTCCCTGCCTCAATCGCTGTCTCAGTGTGCAGAGCCCACTGGGGACTGAACCTGGGTCCCTCCACCTCCCTAAGCAAGCACTAGTCTAAGACTTTCAGAAACTTGGCTTTAGAAGCTACTGCTGCCACAGGGCAAGGCAAGGAACACTTCCAGAGAGAGAGAGGGACGTGCAATACAGTGATGTCATCATTACTGTACACAGAACCTATTTAGATAAAGTGCTGTTTTCACTTGTTCATTTGAATCTAGTACTGTTTGCAGGAAAAATGAGAAAATGTTCTTTTTAATCTCTTCTTTGCATACAAGAAAAATCTATCAAAAGATGGCAGGGATTCAGGGGAACTTTCCCATAGGGCAAGAAACTTGTGGTGGCGTAAATCCAAGTGGATGTTGGCTAGGACCTCTGTCCCAGTGCCTTTTTTTTGCAGGAACAGGAGGTAACAAGGGGGTTTAGAATACAGAAGAGCCCCTTCCCCTCATTCTCAGGGCTGCTGTGGGCCTTTTCACCAGCCCATGATCACGCTGCAGAATGTATTTCTTTTCCGCCTTCAATAGATGTACACT
The DNA here is from genome assembly GCA_004027915.1 of Capromys pilorides. Taxonomy (NCBI): domain Eukaryota; kingdom Metazoa; phylum Chordata; class Mammalia; order Rodentia; family Capromyidae; genus Capromys; species Capromys pilorides. The sequence continues at coordinate 6,558 of PVKN010019334.1, read as the reverse complement.
TTCACTGCCTTTTCTCTGTGTTTTGTTTCATTCTTTGTTTGGGACATCAAGAACTTGGACAGAGTTCCACGAGGTGCTCCAAAGAGGCAATGGGGATCTTAACTCCCCCCTCCTCATAATACAACATAAGGAAAAGAAATTTTCTTCCTCATATTTCTGACGCACTGTGTTCTTTTGTATGCCCAGGTCTTTGGATGTATCCTTTTCATTTCCTTGGGTCCTGCCTCCTGCTTAACCTCTGTGGCCAGTTAGCACAGTTTCTTGCTTTTGATAGTAATGGAAATGCAAACCAAAGCACAGGGGCCAGGGAGATAGCTCCATGGCACAACTGTCTGCCTGGCAAGTGCAAGGTCGTGAGTTGGAACACTGGTCTCACAAAAACAAAAATAAATAAATAAATATACATCTAAAAAAAGAATACCAAAGCACAAATTTATGCACATTCCTTATTTGGAAGGATAGAGGGAAGATAGTAAGGGACTTCTGATTGGGTAGGTGGAGGACAAAAGAGCCTTTTGCTACATGGGTTCAAACTGCTTTACCCACAAAGTCAGAAGGCTACTTTTTAAGGGTTAATTGATGAGCAGGGTCAGGTTGATCCTGATTTCAGTCCTGTTGTCATGTTTCTGGAATCTTTATGGCTACAGAAGGGTTTCCTTTCCAGGACAGGACTGTTTTGGTTAGTGATAGTCTCAGTGTGTGGATCTTTGCCCTTCCCACAATTTAGGTGACTGCCGATTTGGAGACAATGGCTGAGGACTTCTAGGGATAGCTGATTGCCCCTGGAAATCCCCCATTCTGCTGTTTTGGTCTTGAATGGAGGTCAGCATGTATAGATTCAGGGTTAATCAGTCTTATCTTGCCAGCTTTCAGACACTCCAAATGACCATATGCAGAGCAAAGAAGAGATTTGACCCAAGATTTGACCCAAAGTGAAGGCCAAACTTTGTTCTTTTAGTTACCTGTAAGAGACATGGTCATGGCAAAAAGTAGCCTTTTAAGTCCCTGGCAGTCCTAGGAGAACACATAAATCATGCTTTTAACAGGCAGCGGGGAGGGCCCCGGACGCTGCCCATTTTCCCTTCCCACAGTGGACCCTGACTTGGGATCTTTGCTTCAGCGCTATTTTCTATGGGAAGCTTTCCTTATCTCCTCTTTCCTATTTTGTGCTTTCAAATTCTCTTTTCTGTCATGCTCATCACTATTCCTTATAGTTTAAATCATCTTGTTCCCTAGACAGTATGAGGGCAGGAACTATGTTCTGTTCTGTCTTCAAAACCAGAGTCAGTGCCTATTCCACTCAGGAAATCAATCACCCTTCTCTACCCTGTGTTCCACAGAATCCTCTGACAGACAGCTGCTTAGCCAAAATAATTATGTGTGTCTCCACAAACAAGTTATTTTTTTTTTTTAATTATATTTCATCAGCATAGAAAATAGTGCAATATGGGTGGCTCTAGAAATCTATCGCAAAGAAGTATAGGCCTGTAGGCTGTCCTGTGATTGTGTGCTAAACACAACATTGATTAGAGAGCCATACTCTTTGTTCCATGTATTCTCTGTTCATTGTCAGGCTGAGGGAGAGACAAAGCATGAATCCTGGTGTGGTAGGAATAAATTATTGCTGAGAGTAGTACCCATGTAAGCTGATCTGCAGGTCCTATAATAACCTTCTTTTCATAAGAGGGGCCCTGTGGAAATGCAAGAATATGTTGACTGAGGTGGACTGAGGGCCCCTAGTAACTAATTCTCAAGAGATGATTGGGCTTCCCTGTGAGCCTGCAAAGGCTGTATCTCTGCTGCTGCCTTGCACGAAGTTGTAAACTTCTATAAAAGCTTCATCCTGAAATGTCGAGCACCAACTGAAGCAAGGCAAGCAGGACCACCAGGTCAGGTGGCTTTTTAGAGGCATGCTCAGTCTTTTTGTGTATTTTACTGCCTCTGGAGGACAAAGGCCTGACACTACCACTAGCCTTGCTATGGTAAATCCAGTTCTATCTGTGATAACAGTAAAAATTATACTACGACACAAACTCTAAGTAGACTTACTCGTGATGGTCCTCAACCTTCCATTAGTTTCTGTCTTGGCATATATCTGGTTTGCTGCTTTTCAGCCCAGTGTGCTTCATATCATAGAAAATAAATACTCTTGACACCAATCGAAAGTAGCTGCAAGGACTAGGCAGATAGCTTGACAGTCTAAGCGCCTGCCTGGCAAGCAGAAGAACCCGGATTTGATTCCTGCTACCGTATGCCATGCAAGCCCCAGAACCTCAGGTGCACCATGCCAGCCACTGAAAGTGGGCATGGTGGTGCACGCCTGTAATCCCAGCACTGAGGAGGCTGAGACAGGAGGCTCACTAAGAGTCCAACCTGTGTAGTGAGACCCTGCACCAAATAAATAAATAAATGAATAATTGATTCAGTGATTTTTTAAAAAAAATTTAAAAAGTAGCTGCCAGTTGGCTTAGTGTGATGTCACCCTATTTTTTTTTTAAAACCTATCATTACAAAATGTTTTCTTGTTGTTTAGGCATTGATTTGTTTGTATTTTGTTCCGCTTTCTGCGTTGTGAGACTCCCATGCTAAGGCTCCTATGAGCCTTGTTTGTGGTGGTTTTTCAGCTCCTAGCACAGCGCATAGCTCACCATAGGTATATTTGTTAAATAGACAAGATGTTTTGTAAAACTTCCCATAATAACACCAGGTGTAGCCCAGATCATTTAAACAGTGTAACAAAATGCATATGACAAGGTTTACCGTTTTAAGTGGGCAGCTGGGCAGTGCTTGGCTCAGGCTCACGTATGCTGCTATGCAAGCGACCTCCAGAGCTCTTACAACACTGATAATCTTCACACTCTTTAATTAACTCTGTTCCCTCCTCTAACTGCTGATAGCTAACATTCTACTTTCTGTTTCTACCATTGTGACTGTTTTCAGTATTTTATATTAATGGGATTATGAATTTCTCTTTTCTTCCTTTTTCCCCTATCTTTTCTATGTATTTCTCCTTTTGTGATTGGCTTATTTAATTTAAAATAATATCTGTAAGGTTCATTTATTTTTTGGCATATTTTAGAAAGTTCTTCCTTTTTTTTTTTTTTTTTAAACCAAATAGTATTACATCTATACCACATTTTATTTCTTTTCATTTATCAAAGGATAATTGTATTCCTTCTACATTTTTTGCAATATTGTCGTGTTAAAATGATTCACAGAATATCATTTTTGATTTGTCTTATTTCATTTTATATGAAGTGATTGGCCCATTTAAGCATTTATCTATTTGTTATTCCTCTTATAGGTATCAAAGATCATCATATGTTATTTTACCTCTCCTTTCAAATAAACGTAAGTTTTAGTTCCTAGGGCCTTCCTCTCCATCTTAGTTACTTTTCTCTTGTTGCTGAGACAAAATGCCTGACATCTCAAGTTAAAGGTTGATTTGGCTCACGGCTGATAGAGGTTTCAGTGCATAGTTGACTGGCTCTAAGGCAGGAGGGCAAGGCAGAGGAGCAAGAGTTCATAGAGACAGGAAACAGCAAAAGCAGCAAGAGAGAGGAGACAAGCTTCTTTCTGCCCCTTGTATTGTATCCAGGCTATCAGGATTAGGGCCGTGGCAGCCCATTGAGTGGACTGGTCCAGCAGTCACCTACCCTTAAGGCCGGCACCCTTAATCCCAGCACTACCAGAAATCAGTCACATGCTCTAGGTTCATCTATCTCTGAAAAAGCCACCTCTGAAAGTGCATGAGGCTTTGGGGGTGGCATCTAGACACAAACCATGACACCCTCCCCCATTCATGGCTTAGCATCACAGTTTTCTTGTGCACAAAGTAGAGATATAGACTGGGGAGAACTGCTGTTAGGACTCACAGCTATTGCTGTCCCACTTTGCCTGCTTATCTTCAACTTTGTCCATTTCTGTCTACTCAGGAGCAAAAATGTTTGCTAGGCCTAGCCTGGATCATTTAGATCTTTGAGATAATTACCAAATTGAATGTGACATTTTAATATTTACAAGCATTTTTTTTTTGGCAAAATTTATCTTTTCAAAAACTAGACAGCTAACCATTGGATTAAAGTTCTTTTTTAATTTTTATTTTATTTATTTATTTTTATATTGTGGCAGGCTCAGCCTGCCCTAGAGGTGGGGCTGGTGCAGCAGCATGTGGTTCCGAGTATCAAACCTCGGTTCCTGTGGTTGCCTAAGCTTGCCTAAGCAGGTGCTTTAGACCACTGAGCCATCTCGCTGGCCCTGGTGTTTTATTTATTTATTTGTTTGTTTATTTTTATGGATTAAAGTTCCTAAGAACTTTAATTGAGAATTATAAGAACTATAGTTATAGTAAGAACTAAGTTATAGTGAGGACTACAGTTATAATAAGGCTTTCTAAATTTATATATTCAACTCAGTTTCCATAGAAAGTCATATTTGGGTTGGGCAGGTGATTTTGAAGCTTATTAGGAGAAATAGATGAATGAAACAAGTCAAGAAAATTCAAAAGAAGCAATCATGAAAGGGAATGCACAACAGCTGTTAAATGTACATAAAGTCATAATAATTTAGTTTCTTGTCCCAGTGAGCATAGCACAGTAAGAAATATTAAAAATCATTTTCTGATTTTCTTCCTGGAACTCTAAATGGCTTTTCTAGTGGTGGCTAAAAGCAGAAAAGACATTCTATGAATGCCTAATGTTATGTTTGCAGTGTCATGCTGTATGAATTCTCTGTATTCATGAGCAATGTATGAAACCAGGTGACACAGACAAAAATTGTTTGTGGGTCCACAAGATTTAAGGAGGAAGTTAAAAAAAAACTGGAAGTGTAAACTGGGTTAAGGGGAAATTTTAGCCTTCAGAGAAAGAGACCTGGCCTTTTTAATTTTGGATGAAGTGAATATTAAAAAAAAAAAAAAAAAAAAAAGCAATTTTGATCAGGTGATCCTCCAGACTTAGGAATAAAAGACAAGTGTAAGAAACAAAAGTATACGTCCTTATTTTTAGGGCACACCATCTCCTGTCTCTGGAGACGAGTGGCCCATTCTGTCCTTGAGTAGCAGGACATGTTTATCTACTGTTGCTCATTGTTAAGAGTTGGAAAAGGTGCAGAACTGTTCTAGAAAGCTCTTTCCTGTTCTTGGTTATGTTTTACCCAGACCGAAATGGGGTAAATGTTATTAGAACTATTGAAATGTGGGAAGCTGAGGAGTCGTGCACATCATTAGCATTGACATACTGACTTGAAAGGTGCATCGTGTGACACATAGCAGGGTGCACAGTGCTCACTTTATGGCTGGCAAGAATGTGGTTTACAATCTAATCAACCTAAATCTACTTACCAACTGAGTGTTAAACATGGAAAACTTTCCAAGCATACCTTCTGAGAATGGGCATTTTTTCATCAGTTCAGCACCGTTTGCCTCTGCTTGTAAACACAGTTCAAGACAGAGCCTGCTAAACTTGTAAAACTTGTCCATTGTTTGTGAAGCTTGATGCCATCAGTGAGACATTATCAATAGCAGCACATAAAGCTAACAGCCATCCAGGTAGACTTGGGCTCCTGACCCTGTCATAGAACTCAGAATGCCCAATAGTGGGGACAGGACTGTCCAAATAAACAAACAGTGAGGCTGACAGAAGCCTAGAGAATCTCCTAGTGTTGAGCACTGAAATATAGGCATACCACCTCTGGCTTGGACAGGCCCCAGAGCAGACTGGGCTCTGCCCCTTGGTTTGCCTTTGGGCAATCTGAATTCCGAGGATCTTTTCTTCAAGTACAAAGTGGAGCAGTTTCTACTCAGTAGGGCTGCTCTACAGATGGTGAGCTAGTCTCTATGAAATATGTAGCACAAAGCAGGTAGTTACAAATGGTACTTTTACTAATATTAACAAAACTGAATCCAGCATTGAGTGATCTCGAATCTCATTTTACTGCTCAGCTAAGGTTTCTAAAATGTATAATTCAATAATTGTAGGTTGAAAATGGGAACCCATAATTCTTGAGAGTGTTGCAGAGAGTACTGTGTTCATTCTGATGTGGTTAGTGATTTGAAATGCAGGCAGTATTTGTGCCTATTTTCTGTAGTTATGGGAGATAAGAGAAAGAGTCAGCATGCAATTTGGTTTCAAAACCAGTGTATCCAGTCTCCATACTGACAGAGGGCATAGAGCATTGCTAATACCCTGGATCTTTAGCTTTTATTGTAGCTGTGGCTAGTGGCAAGAAATGGGTTCTGTAATTCACATTCAAGTGCTGAAAACCTAGCCGCTTTTAAAACTGAGTTAGTTTTACAAAAGAGTTAATATAAATCTTAGAAGTTGGATGTGGCCAACTTTCATGCAGAAGTCTAGAGCAGATTAAAAATTTTTTTATAGGGCTGGCCAAATAGCTCAGCAGATTAAAGCACCTGCTTAGGCAGATGTGGGGACAGGAGCTCAGATCCCCAGAGTACAGTGCTGACCCCTCTGAGATAGTGATTGAGACTGGGCATGGTGGTGCATGCCTGTAATTTCAGCACTTGGGAGGCTAAAAACAGGAAGATCATTCTGAGTCAGT
>PVKN010019333.1:0-16396 GCA_004027915.1 Capromys pilorides | reverse complement strand
TGGGTTTGACAAAGATTTCATTGAATCTTTACATTGCTTTAGGTGTTACAGAGAGAGAGAGAGAGAGAGAGAGAGAGAGAGAGAGAGAGAGAGAGTGTGTGTGTGTGTGTGTGTGTGTGTTGCTGAGGCCGAATCCAGGGCCGTGCTTTTCACTGAGCTCTAGCACCATACTTTTTTTTTTTTTGTACATCTCTCTTCCCCCCATTCCCGCATTGGCTGTCTTGGTTACTTTTCTCTCTTTGCTGAGACAAAATTATTCCAGACACCTGAAATTAAAGGGGAAAGATTTATTTGGCTCACAGTTTCAAGAGTCCATAGTTGGCTGGCTCCAAGGCAGCATGGCACATGGCAGAGGGGTGTCGTGGAGAACAGTTCATGGTACCCACAAAGTAACAAAACCAACAAGAGGCTTTAACAGTGTCTTTCTGCCCCTTTTATCTTATTCTGAATACCAGGATTAGGATGGTGCTAAACCAATCAGTGGATGATTTAGTAATCACACACCCTTAAGCCTATTGTTGCACTATTAATCAGTCATACGCTGTAGATCTGGCCACCTCTGAGTAAGCCCAGTGTGACCACCAGAAGCTTTGGGTGGACATATAGGTGCATTCCATAACACTGGGTCTTGCTAAGTCTAATTTGTGAAGACTGGGCTTGAATTTGTAATCTTTCTGCCTCAGTCTCCCCGAGTGCTGGGATTTCAGATATATACCACTCCCAGATTAGTAGGGACATCTTAACCATTTTAATAGTTCCAATCTATGAACATGGAGGAGCTTTCCATTTATTTGTGTCATCTTAAATTTTTCACTGATGTTTTATGGTTTTCAGCATAGATCTTTCTCTTGGTTAAATTTGTTGTTTTGAATTTTATCTTTTTAAAATGTTGTTATAAATAGTATTGTTCTCTTTAAAAGGTAGTTTGTCAGTGTATAGAAATATACATGATTTTTATATGTTGACCTTGTATCTTGTAGCTTCCCTAAATTATTAGTTTAGCTATTTTTGGTGGAGTCTTTAAGGTTTTCTTTTTATGAGATCTATTTTGTCTGCATACAGACAGTTTTGTTTCTGTATTTCTAATCTGTATATTTTAAATTTATTTTCTGGTGCAATTGCTCTAGTTAGTACTGGAGTACAATGTTGAACAGAAATGGCTGGAGTGGATGTCCTTTTTTCTTTTCTTTTTTTTTTTTTTTTTTTTTTTTTGCGGGACCGGGGTTTGAACTCACGACCTTGCACTCACGCATTGCCAGGCAGGCACTTGTGCCACCGAGCTGTCTCCCCAGCCTGGAGTGGATATCATTGACTAGGACTGTATTATGCTCTCCCCATCTTTGAGGAAAGCTTTCAGGGTTTCACTGTAGAGTACAATGTTTAGCTGTAGGTCTGTCATATGTGATCTTACAAAAGTATAAATTTAAGGAAACAAATATACATAATCTATTGTTTTCTTTTTAGTCCCATGGCTTGATCACTGTGTCTTAGAAGGGTGGTTGTACCCTACCCTGGATTTCATACATTTTAAATGAATAAGTAGTAGGAACATGGTAGGTCTGATAGGATTTTTTTTTCCAAGTACCTGAATTTATTTTGCATCTCAATTTCTCAAACTGTGGCTTTCATTTTTCAGAAATACACACAAGTGTAAAATGGTACCTCTTTGGAAGGCACTCATTAAATTCATCAGCATAACTCTTTCCTTACTGTTGAGATGTGAGCCTTGTATCTGTTTAACACCTATGTTTTTCTACTTCTTCCTAGAGAATGGTGTGAACATTGGATTTTCCCTGTGAATCATGCTATGGTTCTATATTCACATTTTTTTTGGTGGGATCAGGGTTCGAACTCATGACTTTGCACTTGTCAGGCAAGCACTTGTGCCATGGAGCTATCTCCCCGGCCCCTAGATTCACAATTTTGATAACTATTAAAGTTTGATTTCTTCTGTTGTATACTGTGTGTACTTTATTTCTAAATATACAAAGTTTTAATGCCAAAATAAGAGACACAGAACGTTTCAGATACTCTCCATCCCCTTGGCCATCAAAGTTAGGTCCTGGTGCCTGGTAGTCAAATGCTGAACCACTAAGCCGCACTTCTGGCCCTGGTCCACAAACACTGGTTTCTTGTGATCTGTAATGGCAATTGATTTAAAATTCAATAAACTAATTTGTATGTGCATTATTTAGTGAGAGATCCATAGTTTTCATCAAATTCTCAGAGCAGGATCCATGACCCAAGAAAGATTAAAAAAAAAAAAAAAAAAAAATAGGTAGCAGTAAAAGTTAAAACATTTGTTAATCATTTGACCATCATGACTTCTGCCATCAGTCATATCTCATTTTGTTTCTATACTTACCCCCTTTTTTTTCCTGTATTTTAGGGAAGAGTCTACAGGGTGTTCAGGGTCTCACCATTAGATTGGACTCATAGTGATCCACCTGTTTATAGCCTCCCAAGAGCTGGGATTATAAGTGTGTGCCACCAAGTGCAGTCTCATTTGCCATCTCAGCGTGCCTCTGGGGGTGGCCTGACCCAGGGATCAAACCCTTGGTCCCTGCAGGTGCTTTAATCTGCCGAGCTATTTGGCTGGCCTCCAACCCCCTTTTTTGATATAGAGTCTTGCTATGTAGTGCAGGCTGACTTTGACCTCTTCGTGATCCTCCTGCCTCAGCCTCCTGGGTGTTGGGATTACTGTTGTGTGCCATGGTGCTTGACATATAAACTTTTTTAAAGGACGTATGGGCTGGGGAGATAGCTCCATGGCATAAGTGCCTGCCTAGAAGTGCAAGGTTGTGAGTTTGAACCCTGGTCCCGCAAAAAAAAAAAAAAAAAAAGCGGGGCGGGGGGACATAAAAAATAGTTTGTTGCCTACATATGGGTTTCCTGTTTGTTTGTTTTGCTGTACTGGGGATTGAACTCAGGACCTTGCATTTGCTAGGCAAGTGCTTACTCTACTGAGCTATCTCCCCGGCCCTTGTTGCCTACATATGTAGGGATAAGCCAAGGAACATCATAGGAGTACATTATCAAATAAGAAGGAATACCTTTAGGTCAGTTTTATCACCTACAAATAATTTTTGAAAAGAATACTTTCATATATGGCTGATGATATTTTGCAAAATAATGGGCTTATATGTGTCATAGACATATTAAAATACTTAATCTCTACTCACTTTTGGCAATGTCTTAGGCAGTTTTTGCAGCTTTTTCAAAGTGCCATCAGCTGCCTGTTTTATTATTTACTTTTTTTTTTAGTAGAGATTTATTGTAGTTCACAGTTTGTAGAAGTTTCAGTCCACAGTTGGCTGACTGCAAGGCAGGGCAGCATGGTAGAGGGGCCTGGCAGAGGCTCACGACGTTGAAGACGTGAAGCAGAGAGAGCGCCAGCTCACTGACCTACCTCTTCTAGTCAGATCCCACCTCCTGACAGCAAGTCCGCTATAAACCCCCATAATCCAATTACTTTCCGAAGTCCACTTGTTAGTGTATGAGGTTGGGATATTTTAGGTATAAATCATGGTGTCTCTGACTTCCAGACTCCTGAGTATCCCTGTGTGCAAAATGCTCTTAGTCCATTGCAAAGTCATCAACTCCTCTTAGTTTCAGCGTTTCTGAAAAATCTAACTCAAAATCTCCTCTCTGATTTAAGGCAAACTTTGCTGTGAACCCCTGTAAAACTGCAAAAAGATGTGTTGGGCATGGTGGCTTATGCCTGTAGTCCCAGCATTCAGGAGGCTGACATAAGAGACTCATCATGAGTTCAAGGCCGGCCTGGGCTAATTAAATGAGTTCAAGGATACAAAGATAAAGAACCAGAGAAAGATCACAGCCCAGCAGGACCTACACTAAATCTTGTAGCTCTGTGTCCAACACCCTGGGTAAATTGTGGTGAGACCATAAGCTTCAAAGAATTTTGCCAGTGTTATAATCCTCATGGCCTCTCTTTGGGACTGGCTTTGCTCACTGCTTGTGGTTTTCTTCAGATGTTCCATGTTCCTGATTTCTCAAAATTTCTGGGATTTCCTCCCCCTTTTTGGCTGTACTCTCGGGACTTCAGAGACGCCTGTTCTCCTAGGCCTTTTTTTGAAATCTTGATAGAACCCTGCCTGATTCTGCAACTCTCACATTCTGCATTCTTGTAAAGCCAACATCATATAGATTATGCTAGCATCTGCCGCTAGTTTAAACAGTAGCTAAGCCCTTTTGCATCTTGCAGGTTGCAGAGGCCTTGGAGGGCACAGAGAGCTGAATGTGTAGAATTGAATCCTGGGGAATCAATTTCCATTCCCTAGACAGCTAGCATTCTGGAGCACAGTTCCTTGGGGCTTTCTACTCTTCCACCTTTGGGTCTGTGAAGGGTGAGGTCTTTCAGTTACTTCCTGCCCTCAAGCCCTCTTTTGTACTGTCTAGATCCCAAGTACCTGACTTCCCTTTAATGCTAATCTTTTTAGCAAAGAATCACTCCTCTACTCCATCTTTGTAGGCCTCAGTTTTCTGGAGCTTCATTTATCTGGCCAAATTCAAAACATTCCTATCATTTGGCTGTGCCTTTTTTCTTGATTCTCAAGGCAGAGGTGACTAAAGCCCAATATCCATGCCACTACCTCAATATTAGGGTACCCTGAAATTTCTTCTGCCAGATTAGTCTGTCAGCTTTAATTTCAATCTTGTGCAGTCTCAGGATATGAGCAAAATGCAGAAAGCATAACACACATGGCTTTGAGTCTAATTACCTTTGCCTGGTTTTTCCCAGCTTCATGTCTATCAGAGTTTTGGTCTTCTGAGCACTGACCAAACTCCCATCAAGCTTGGTTTATTGCATTCTAGGGCTGTTTCTCCAGGTCGCATTTCCAAACCTAACAAACCAAAGTCTCTGACCCACATGACCTCAGTCATATCAGAATTTTACTGTTCTATTGATGAGACATAAATAAATAAAGGAAATTTATTTTTTGTAGTCCTGGAGGCTAAAAGTGTTAGGTAAGCATGTAATGTGATTGAGTTCTAATGAGGGCTCTTTTCCTGGTTGCAGGTGTCATACTTCTTGTGTGACACTGCTTTTCCAAATAGATAACCCTACTGGGAAAGAGCTAGTTAGCTTTCCTGGCTTGACATATCTGATAAGTTATATTTTTATATCCATTTTTAGCTTGTTTCTTAACAATGGAATCTGTTTTCATACACTAAAGCCTAAATGGAATATGTCATGTTATAAGGAATTACAACTTTTAAGAAAAAAAAAAGTAAGAAAATCACGCACAGAAAATAAAAAAAAAAATCTAAGATAATTTCACGTGTAAAGAGATAAAAGGAGAGAGTTTGTTTTGAAGAAGCAAGAAAAACTTTTTAGTCCATACTTTCTGTGTCTCTCCCCTAGCTCCAATTTTGGAAGGAGGGTAATGAGAGCTTTAGAAATAGACCAGAGGAGCCTGTTATGGGTCTTGTTTCTGTTGATTACATTCTGCATGCATTTATGTTATCTCCTGTTAGCCTCCCATTTTGGGTTATTTAAAGTCTATAAAAATGCTACAGGTAAGCTTCAGATTCCTCATGTATAAAATGAATAAAATGCTTATCAGAGTTGTGAATATTAAATATGATATAAATGAAGCACATAACAGTGCTGGTGGTAGTCACTGTTAATAGCCCTTCAAAGAGATCCCTATCCTATTTCGCAGGACCTGTGAATGTTAAGTTATTGGAGGCAAAAAGGCATAAAGTAAATTGCATATCACCTGACCTTAAAATAGGGAGATTATTATGGGCTGTATGGTGGGCCTAATGTAGTTAGAAGTATCCTTAAAAGTGGAAGCAGGATAAGGAGATCCTGGCCTTAGGGTCTTGAGCAGCCTTTATAAACTGGGAAAGGCAGGAAAATGGATTCTCCTTAGGACTTCAAGAAAGGAGTGCAGCTCTACCAACGCCTTCATTTCAGCCCAGTGAGACTGACTTTGGAGTTCTGAAGTCTGAATTGTAAGATTTGGTAATTCGTTAGAGCAGCCATAGTATTATAGCCAGGTAAATGATAGAAGTATTATAGGCAGACATAACAAGGTCCTCAAGGGAGTCAGTGCAGAGGCTGAAAACACATTTCAACTGTGGCAAGAAGTGCATCTGTTAGAGATCAGGCCTCAGAAGACAGAGTGACAAGGTCTGCATTTCTCCCCAAGGGATATCTGATATCACCTAGTCCAATAAAGTTTAGGTAGACTTTAGTTATTGCGGGGATTGAACAGGAACTTCTGATCCATCCCTTCCTAAAAAGATCTTTGTTCTTTCCACGTACACTTGCTATGTCACCTGTTTCTCCACTGGATCAATAAATACCTAAGTAGCTTTACTTGTAATCTTACTGGCTGATCATAGTTTTGATCCACATTGTATCCACTCTATTTTTGTACTCACCTCATGATTTTGTTCTATAGAAATTTCATTTCAGGAGTAGGCTCCTTGCCAACCCACTTTTGGGTCTCCTCATGTCTCTCAGAAGCTATCTCAATAAAGCTATACCTACTCTTACCATCTGTTGTTCCTTATAATTAATTCTTCTCTTTTGAGGAACTCAAACAATTTATCTGACATCTAGCAGGTTTGGAGTTAGAGTCCCTCATATCATTTGGAGGTACCACTGAGATAATTGGAAAGAGATGAAAGTTTGCTTTTATTTGCTTTTAGATTCTGGGTTGTGACTATAGAGGTAAACAACAATTGTCGTGCTCGCTTTTCAGTTGCTTACATCTTGAATTTTTATGCTTTTTTTAGATGTCATTTTTTGTTAAACTGATAAATTTGAGAAATTGGAAGATTATGATTTTTTTTTGATGGGATATTTTACTTTTATAGGCATTTTATATTCTTCTTTTGTATATGCTGCATTTGGATTTAATAGTTTCTGAACTCATTGATGCACCTTGCTTGACTTGTTTAACTTGTTTTGACTGTTGTGGTTTGTTATTTTGGCAGCCATAGGGAGAAGTAATGTTAGAGCATCCCCTAGTGGACTTTGATACTAACCAAGATATTTATTCATGTAATGCTGTAAAATGGGTCTTTTTATGAAATCTAGTTTATGTTTAAGAAATATAGATGCCTATTAGTAAAACAGGAGATGTCAACTACCAGTTAAAAGGCAGTAGACCAGCAGCTATTCTTAAAACTTGGAGAACAGATTTCAGGAGGCCAGTCTGGCCTGATCCCCTCCTCTACATTCTGTAGGGGAATGTCGAGCCTGTTCTGCCTCAGTTTTCTTTTCTGTATATTCTGCTGGTGAGGAGGCAATCTTAGCTCTTGACATTTACCACTGTTGCCTTTCCAGGTGGAGGGTGATGACCTGTGGGCAAACTGTCTCAATAACTCAGCATGAGCATGAGATAAAAAAGCTCCATTTTTCTAATCTCATTTCTGATCTTTTCTTGCCACTTCATACTTTCCATTTTGGAGGCATGTTTACTAAAATTAGAGTAGGAGGATTCTTGAACTGTGTCATCCTTCCCTTCTATCCAATAGCTAATATATATATATATTATTACTATTATTATTATTTTTTTTTGGCGGGACTGGGGTTCAAACTCACAACCTTGCACTTGCCAGACAGGCACTTGTGCCATGCAGCTATCTCCCCAGCCCCACTGATGCACAATATTTAAAGGACCAAAACACATTCACTTTCAGGGAGAACCCTCAACCTCCTGGTGCTTGCTCTCCGCTCCTCAGCTTCGTTCTCATTTATGTGCCTAGAGGGTGGAAATACTTTCTCTAATGTGTAAGATTTGAGTTTCGTAAGTGTGTAGCAGGTATGGAGACATTAAGATTTTAGAGTAGAATTTGGGTAAAACTTAGCCTTGTCTTTCTGCCAAGGAAGATTGCATAAGTGATTAGATAGCACAAGTGTCTTGGGGACTTCTTTGCCGTAAGGCCCATGGCAAGGTTTTCCAAGCTATTATTTGCCTCTCTCTATTTCTAGAGGTGATCATTTTTGCAGCCTGGGTAGTGTTCCAGCCACTTAGCAACTTGTCCTTTGATTTTTTTACCCCCTCTCTTTCAAAAATTTGGGAAGCATTTGTTCAGATCTTTTTGTTATTGTTCAGATCTTTTTTTTTTTTTTTTTTAATTTTATTTATTTATTTATTTATTTGCTTGTTTTTGTTTGTTTGTTTCTCTATTTATTCATTTTGTGGCTGGCTCAGCCTGCCCTGGTGGTGGCGCTGGCGCAGCATGTGGTGCCGGGGATCGAACTGCAGTCCCCGCAGTTGCCTGAGCCCTCCTAAGCAGGCGCTTTAGACCACTGAACCATCTCGCGGGCCCCAGATCTTTTGATTATTAGTTTACTTTTGCTAGCATTCCTTGCTTCTTTAAACATGACTGTTGTAGATGGAATCACTTGTAGCTTGTGCTTGTGGAATCACATGTTGGAGTTGATAGGTTCTGGTCCTAGTATGAATTGTTAAATTATCATGGTGGTCATCTAACATGGCTGAAGCCCTTAAAGCGAAAGCCCACCTTCCCCAAGACAACCACTTAGCCCAGGGTGCAGTTTCCTGCTGCCCTTCCCATTGCCTCAGGGAAGACTCCCAATCAGCTCCCTCAGGTATATCTAAACATCCCCTTCAAACTCTACCCTTGCGAAAAGGCCATAAAAACCCTAGCCTCCCTTTGTTCAACTCGAGAGAAAATTCCTTATATTCCCCATATTCTCTACATGTCCGCATATTCCCCATATTCTCTACATGTCCGCAAAAATAATAAAGGCCCTTTTTCTTTTTCCACCTGCTTATTTCTCTGCTGCACCTAGCGCCTGAAGAAACCTATTTTTAGGAGTCAGGAGTGAGTTTCTGGAGAAGATAGGGACATGAGTCAATAAGTGTAGCTAGTCTCACCACACCTTTTGCTTTTTCGTAGCAGAAATCAAAACTGAGGACCTTGCATTTGCCAGGCAGGTGCTGTGCCAGTGAGCTGCATCTCCGGCCTTTACTCTGTGTATCTTACAGTCACTCTCCAGATAGCAGCCATCTGCTCTGGAGCAGGTTACCTTACCTGGTGCTTTGAGAGGATATGGAAACCAGGTAGAGATTAGAAGAGATGCCTGTTTTCTCCTTAGTCTTCATTGCTAGAAATTGTTCATCCTTCACATATTGAGAAAGAACCGTTTAATATTTTTCTGTACCAGCATACGGTCTGCCTACCCCCCAGAGACAAGTACAATGCAGTAGAAATATTGATTATGATACTATTTCACAACTAGAATTGTACTGTAAGAGGGAGAGAAAAAATGGTCAGGATTACCTTATGTTCAGATTTTCTTTGCATTAAGAAATAGTCCTTTCTTGTGCTCAAAATGTACATGTAAGCCACAGGAAACCAGATGCCTTAGACCCTTACAGCATAATCAGATGCTTCTATTATTATTATTGAGCCTTGGCACTTTAGGGGAGAGTTGCTTTCTGAGTATTTTGTAATCAAGACCCAGAAAAATCTCAGGAGAGAAAACAAACAGACCAAAAAAAGTGGCTCCATTGGTTATAGCCTTAAAAGGAATAGACTTAAGTCTGATTCTCAGGGCTTCAAAAAGAGCTTAGTGACTAAACTCACCTACTACCCCATGGAAAGCCAGGTCACATTAAAATAGACTGTGCTAGCCATCATGACTAGAGGCCCCCTAACTTTACTGGTTGCAAAAGTGACCAGCAGAAGTTGTGCTGCCCTCTGAGATGGTGGTCTGAGGAATTAGACCCATCTTATCAGCTGGCCCAGTCTGTCTGTCTGTCTGTCTGTCTGTCTGTCTGTCTGTCTGTCTGTCTGTCTGTCTTTCTGTCTTTCTGAAGCAGTCTCACTGTGCAGTTCAGGCTGGCCTTGAACTCAGTTTTGTAGCCCAGGCTGGTCTTGAACTCATACCGATCCTCCTGCCTCAGCTTCCCAAGTGCTGGGATTACAGGTGTGTGCCACCTGCCCGGCTTGGTCCGGCAAAACTAAAAGGCCCCTGTGCACTCTCTGATTTTTCCCTCTGGGCAGCCTGAGGAGCCATGGGTAATCATGCCTATAGAGGGAAAAGAAACCAGCTCATTGCTGCATACTGGAGTATGTCTCTCAGTCCTTCTTTTCACACTGGCTTTCCTTCTAGCCATCATACATCAGTGAAAGGGGTCACTGGAGAGGGGATAATTTGCTATTTCTCTCAACCCTTCTGGTATAACTGGGATGATTTTCTCTTTTTTCATTCCTTTTGGATTATACCTAAAAGTCCTTGGGAGAGATATCTTATTATACATGCACCTAATTCAGATATTCTGCCTCCCTTTCATAGAGATAGAAAAAAATCTTTAACTATGGGCAACTAAAGGTAAAACAGAAAGAGCGTAAGAGGAGCTGTCTTAGTCCAAATATGTCTTAAAGATCTTACTACTTTCCCTCTTTGGAGAGAATGATTTCTATGGCCTAAAGCTGAAAGAGGATCATGGCTTCTGATTGATAACTTAAGAACACAAGATTGACTCACACCCTATTAGCCCTTGTAACACTGCAGTCTTGGGAGTTCAAAAACCCAAAGGAGAGTAGAGAGCGGTACTAGACTGTAGACTAGTGAATGACGCAGTAGGATCAGTGTACCTAGTAGTGTCTAACCCATACATACTCCTGTCTCAGATCCTGAAAGATACCAGTTGGGTTTCAGTGTTGTATTTAAAAGATGCTTTCTTTTACATACAGATTCCCAATTTTTATCTTTTAAAATGCTCATGACCAGGCCTCTCAACTGTGTTGGTTGGACTGTGTTTCCATAATGGTTCAGAGCTAGTCCTCATCTTTTGAGCTTTTTTTTTTTTTTGTTTTTTGAAACTGGGTTTCACTATAAAGTGCAGGTTGGTCTTGAACTCATTATGTAGCCCTAGCAGCCCTCAAACTCATAGTTGTCCTCCTGCCACAGCCTCCTGAGGGCTGGAATTACAGACTTGCTTCACCGAACCAGGCAGTCCTCCTCTTTTAGAGCAAGTACTTTCCTGGGACTTGGTTTTTTTTTTTTTTTTTTTTTTTTCCGTTTGTTTTCTTTGGCTTCATTTTCTTTCTTTTTATTTTGGCGTGTTTTGAATTTTCCCAGTTAGTCCTACAGTATGTCTTGTGTGCCCCCTCACAAAGGCTATCTAGCCAAGGTACCTGTACTCTACTAAATTTTTAGCAGGTGCAAGTTATAAAATCTGTAGGTGTAAGGCACAACTTTGCAGGCTTGAGGTGAAATACTTATGCATTACGGTATTTAAGGGAACCTGAAGGCCAAGGGAAGAGAATTAAACCAATACTTTCTTTCCTGTAGCCTAAGACCCTAAAACAGTTAAGGAGATTCTTAGGAATTACAGGTTTTTGTCACCTTTAGGTATTAGGATGTGGTGAGATTTATCAGCTTATGAAGAAAGCCTGAAAGGCAGATACCTGTATTTTAATCTGGGAGCATGGTTCCCAAACTGCCCTCCAGAAGCTCAATACCAAGCATATAATAGCACCATTTCAGTCTTATGTTGCTGAAAGGTGTGGTATGGATTTGAGAGTGCTTACACAGGACTGAGGACCTGCTGAACAGCTCTCTCAGTGGTGTCTGAGACATGATGAAGACATTATAGTGAAGGAATGGCCTGCGTGCCTTAGAGTTACGGCTACCATAGCTCATTTGGTATGAGAGGGATCCAAGCTGACTTTACCAAAGATCGTAGTGCATAGGCAGCTCATAATATGGCAGCGCTTACTTCTTCCAAAGTGAACCTATGGCTATTACATGACTGACTTCTTAAGTATCAGGATATACATCTAGAAGGACAGCTATCCAAATAAAGACATGTTTCTCCTTAAACTGTGCCACTTTCCTACAGGGAAAGTAGAAAATTGAAGCTAAAAAACATGACTGCAAGCAGGTAGTTCTCCATATGTACAAACCAGAGGAGTCTTGCTGGACACTTCCCTTACTGACCCAGATTTGACCCTCTCCTGTGATGGCAGTTCCTTCATGGAAAATGAGACAAGAAAGGCATACTGACTATGTCAAACACTTGAAAGTTCCTTACTTGCCGCTGGAACTAATACTTGTCCAGCAGAACTCATAACTCTGACAAGGGTTTTCTTTATAACTCAGTGAAGAACAGAAAGTCAACAATACTGATTTCAAAGTATGTTTTCCTAGTGTTGCATGTTCATGCAGCCATATGAAAAAAAATTGTTTAACAGCCAGTTGATTTTTTCTGTATGCACTTGAAAATGGTTTGTCCCATTGCGGGCAACAAAAAGTTGACTAAGTGTTTCAAGGTAATCAAAAAAAGCTGCTCTCTTCAAGCACTATTTAGGAAGAGCCACCTTGATCATACTCAACTCAAATATTCTCAGGTAGAAATCAAATGGGCTTTCTCTCCCTTGAGTGTCCGTTCCTTCCATAAAAATGGTTACAATCAGATGATGGTAAATTGTTCTTCCTTGGTGATAGTGAAATGTTATGAAGTCTTTGCATCAAAGCTTTCACTTGGGGCGAGATAGGACACACCAGATTTCATAGAAAAGGAACTTTGTCAGAGGATATATCAGATAGTTAAGATATGTGAACTCTGCCAAAAGAACTGTGCTCTTAACTGGAGCACAACCCCTCCAGTATACAGAGACATGAGAAATATCTGAAGAAGACTGGCAATACAGTTTTACTCGTATGACAAAGAGTAAGCGACATCAAAACTTAACTAGTCTGGGTAGATGCTTTCGCAAATTGGTTTGAGACCTTTCTTTGTTAAACAGAAAAAGTGCAAGAGGATACTTGTGTAGTTGTGAAAGCTAAATGCTGTGTGTACATTGCTGATCCTTCTGCTAGTTGCTCGATGACTGTTTGATGCTATGTGACAGGTTAATGCCATGTCAGATTCTCAAATTCTCTAGACTTTTTCTTACCCTCTTTGTGGGAGGATATTACGGGCTTTTCCCAGTGGAAATATTTGCTGGTTGTATTTATAATAGTTTTAATGATCTTAATTATTGGATCCATGTATATTTAACTGTTTCTTTGGTCTTGTCTCCTTCAGACTTAAAGCTATATGCCTTCCTAAGACAAGGATGCTCCGTGCCTACCAAGGGCCTTTTGGTAGCACCTTTGGAGAGTGTCTCTGACTGATGATCACAACTGTGACTTCCTTCAGCCAGAAGTACCAGAATAGTCCATACCCTTGTCCCATCATGGCAGCTAGGGATAACTCTTCAGAGGGGATATATTATAGATAGCTCAGTTAGGTAGAACTATTATAGGCAGACAGGGCTAGAGTCAGTGCAGAGGATGAAAACATAGCACAACTGTGGCTGAAGGAACATCTGTTAAAGACCAGGCCTCAAGATAAAGACAGAATGACCAAGCCTCCCCAGGGAATCAGATAATTGATATCACCTGGTCTAATTATCTAGGTGAACTTCAGTTATCCCAGTGAGTGAACAAGACCTTCTGATCCATCCCTGCATAAGAAGTTCTTTGTTCTTTCCATGTATGCTTGCTAGGTGACCTGCTTCCCCATTGGATCAATATTACCTAAGTAGCTATACTTGTAATCTTATAGGTCAATCATAGTTTTGACCTGCATTGTACCCTCATCATGATTTTGCTGTTTAACACTTCCTTTGAGGATGGGCTCCTTGACAGCCCACTTTCAGGGCCCCTTCTGTTTCCCAGGTGCTACTTCTCTCAATAAATATTATTTTACTCTTTAACTCCTTACAATTCATTCTTCGATTTTGGGAACACAGACTTGGTGTATCTGACATCTAGTAAGGTAGGTGTTATATTATTTCTCCATATGTCAATAGGAAAGTGATTTATTGCTTAGTACATGTTAGGAGCTAAATAAGCGCTGTATTTCTCTCTTAATTTACTGAACTTTATCTCCTTCAGCATATCCGTTTTTTTGTTTTAGAAAAAAAGATGACTTGCATCTTGTTTTCCCTTCCTGTTTTTTTGCACATTTTCTTTCATCAACATCTTCATATTTTTGTGTCTTTCCTGCTGTGTTGAATGATGCACAAAGTGATATTATTTTAGAGTCCACTCAGTTATATTACAAATCACCCTGAAGAATCAGACAAACTTAGTGTTGGTAGAAGTTATCAGATAATTTTCACCTTAATTCTATTTTTTGTTTTGTTTTTTATTGTATTTTATTTATTTATTTTTGTCCTCTTATGACAGAATCTCACTATGCAGTTCAGGCTGGGCTTGAGCTCACTTTGTAGCCCAGACTGGTCTCGAATTTGCGATGATCCCCCTGCCTCAGCCTCCCGTCTGCTGGGATTACAAATGTGTGCTGCCACACCTGGTTTAATTCTAATTCTTTGTAGGTTTAATATATGTGATAGAATTACTGTGAGAATTATTGTTAGGATTTCATAACCATTGTGTTGATTGTGATAAAGTTAGAAAAGAACAGGAAGAGTTGTTCCCTGAAGAACAACACTGTAGATGTGGCGTGTAACAGCCTGATGACTGAGTGGGAGCTGTACAGCCAGTAGCACAGCCAGTAGGACGTTATGGAAAGGCAAGGTAGAGAAGACATTTGAGGCCGTAGTTGTCTTTGGAGTCTTTGTAAAAGGCATATTTAAGCAAGGAACATACTTTTAAAAGATTTAAGGAATTGGGCTTGAATCAATTTAATCCACATTACTAGAAGCACAAAGTTTACCTGTTACATTGTATTTTTGTAAATACATGGGGGAAAGTTTTATATTATATTGAACTTTTTATGGTGAAGAAGAACTTACAGAATTATAAACATAATTATAAACTTAAATCACAGCAAATTAACGGCAAAGTTGTCTTGAATGATTTCAAGTAGTACACATGGGAGGTTTGATTTGTCCTGGGTTGCCTTTAGTGATGCAAACTGCTTTTTTATTGTTACATTTTAATTTTAGTATAAACATCTCAGTATGTTTTGAAACTTACTATAGTGTAATGTGAATCATTTTATGTGCTAAAATCATAGGCTTTGATTACATTTTTTAATTTCAAATTTATTTATTTATGTATTTATTTTTGCGGGACCGGGGTTTGAACTCACAACCTTGCACTTGCCAGGCAGGCACTCATGCCACAGAGCTATCTCCGCAGCCCCTTTGATTACATTTTTAATTGAAAATATTATGTGCTGAATATACACTCTAATTTTGTTAGAGTTGTTTCTTTTCAGAGAGAATCATTAGGCTGTGGGTCAGGAGAACGTAGAAGACATCCTGTCTGGATGTCAGCCAGACATTTTACAACGTTCCTCTGTTGAGAATGGGGATAAAGTTGGCTGGATAACTGGCCAAATACTTAGCTAGAAATGTAATTAGTAGTACTCTAAAAGTTAATGAATAAATGAATTGGTGACAAATAGAGAGAAACCGAATGGTTTGCTGACATTCTGTATGCTTTTTGTGATGTATTCACATCATACAAAAATAGTGAGACTATGCTTATCAGGTTTTGGGGCAAAACAATTTTTTTTTGCATTAATTTCTTGAAAATAGCAATTCCAACTGAAATGGTAGGCCGAGGCTAACATGCTATTTTGATGGAACTTGGTGTGAAATTCCATGTGTGGTTTCAGAAACCAGTTGCAAAGTTATAGGGTGAAGGAACTGTTGCATACAAAAATCTTTGGTATTTTAATTACTATGATAAAGTTACTGTGGACATAGAATTAATGTGACTACGAGAAGGCGTCACAAGATTGTCTATGCTAAGAGGAGCAAAAGGGTCAGAAGAGAAGGATGTTAGTTTATGTGCTGTTGAGTATACTGCATAAATGGTCTGTTCTGGAGGCAGTATTTTATTTTATTTTTTATTTTTATTTTAATAAATAATATGATAGTTTCAAAACACATTAGTAGTACACTTGCATTAATTGACAGATTACGTATTGTCCTCATAGTAGTTATACAGAGCACAGAGTGTAGACATGATAAATTTTCTAATCGATATTGGTAAGGAAAGAAAAAAAGAAAAAAAAATTCTTCTCTTTGAACTAAGAGGAAGTAGTTGTATACGTAGTCCAGTGTTCTATAATTGCAGTGGGTTACGGGTGAAACTGGCAATGTTGGAGGCTGTTGGTTTAAGCCACTTACAACTCATCATACTAATCTAGCTCTGTGTTTTATGCCTTGTAATTAAGCTTTTCTGCTGGGTGATCAAGGGCAAGTTAAAGCAAGACCTGTGTAACAAAACATTCATCTTTTGTATCTTCCAAGGTCAAATCCCCTCAGGATTCACTTTGGAACCATGTAAAGTGCTTTGTAGAACTGTTGTCAGTGTCAGCCATCGATGAGTCACAGCCATTGCTTGACCAATTTGTTCTGTGTGAAAGCCTGAGAGAATGATTTTTCTTTAGGTGACTCTCCTTAGGCACAC
>PVKN010019332.1:0-16398 GCA_004027915.1 Capromys pilorides | reverse complement strand
ATGGAAATGTATATCCTCCTACTTATTGTGTAACTATGTGGGTATGAAGATACCAATTTCATCTGTTTAGAGCCTACGGCACAAGCACATGGGAAGCCCAGGGCATACTCTTGACAGGGAGAACATCTAGGGAGACAATAAACTTTGTTTTGAAGTTACCAACTTTTCTTTTGTGCTTTTATACTTCTCAAAATATTGTCCATGTGCCTCAAATACCTAGTGCCTTTTGTCTCTTTATCTTTCTCACTAATCTCAGTAAAGGATCAGTAATTCACTAAGAATGATTGGTGTCTAGGGAAGTAGCTTTGTGGTCTAAGCACCTGCCTGGAAAATGCAAGGACCCAGGTGTAAGCCCCAGTACCACATGCCGTGCTGGTTCCAGAACGTCAGGTGCTTCATACCACCCCAAAACTGGGCATGGTGGTGCACACCTGTAATCCTAGAACTGGAGAGGCCAAGACAGGAAGATCACCGTGAGTTCGAGCTGCATAGTGAGACCCTATGCCAAATTACAAAAATAAAAAAATTTAAAAAATGGTTTGTAACAGCTGAAAATGTTACCTTCCCTGAAAAAAAAGTACATTTCAGTGTCTCATTTCAGTAACTGATACTCTAATTCTTGATCTATGGGAAGCTGGCATTTCAATGGCAGCTTAGTGTGGAAAGAAACAAAGCCCGTAATCAAGCAGACCATAGGCTTATGCAGCTTACCTGCTTGTTTCAGGACTAGCACTCTGTAGAGCCCTTGATAAAACTTACTTTTCGAATCCAACTTTTTTAAACTTATAATTCATGTTTCAAGGGAAGATAAACTTTAGTTTTTGCTTTGGTGCACTAGAAGGTGCCATCATTTCTGGGTTGTAACAACAAGGAGGTCAATATAATAAATCTCTAGGCCATAGCCATGAGCAAAGTCTTACAGATAGTTCCAGAAAAATACAGCTTTTAGACAGTTCACAGATTTGTACAAAATTCTAACTAGAACTAGATTTACACGGTCTGGTCCTCAACAACTAGCCGTGCTTTGCCAAGTTATTTCCCTGGATGAGGTTACTGTGGCACCTTTCAGGATCTGCAGACCTCAGATCATGAGCTGCTTCTACCAACAAGAGCGATTCAAAACGATTCAACAACTCAAGAGTCTCAGCTTCACTGAAAGACTTGATGAGGCTGGCTACTCCATTCATGCAATAATTCTGAAATCCACAATTTCAGAGTTTGTTCTGATTTTCAGAAAAGTTAGTCCTGAACTGCTGGAAACAACAGATTCTTATAAGTCACCACAATAGCATAGTGGCTCTTGGGCATAAGGAAAGACCTGAGTGTATTGTTTCTTTCTTGAGTGCTTCAGTGCACTAGAAGGTGCCTTCATTCCACTTGACCTTGTGGCCACCATTGTTGTCATAAAAGCAATGCATCAGTCTTATGGCTCAATGCTTCTATATGTATTTCCTCATGACCCAACAGCTGCTAATAGGGCTAATTGCAACAACAGCACTTCTATGGGTTCCTGTATACTAGTTCACAGTTTTCAAGGAGCTCAGAATTACATTCAGGGTCAAGAACATGACCAAACCAATCCTCATTTTTTAGTATCTATTTCCTTGAACCATTCCTGGCACCAACTTCTTTAATGGTCAGGTTCTGTCAGGAAAGCAAAACCTCAACAGTTACTTTCACATAAAAATACTGTGTTAAAGTGTGCTATGGATTATTAGTGAATTTCAAGGATGGAAAGAAAATAGGCTTTTATTTTCTTTCTTAGTTACAGGCACTTGGCAGCCACAGTTTACAGTGCAGGTATGGCCAAGTTCAAGAACCACACCACACACAAGCAGTCCCAAAAATGGCACAGAAATGGCATCAAGAAACCTCAGTCACAAAGATACGAATCTCTGAAGGGGAAGGATCCCAAGTTGCTTAGAGATATGCGTTTTTCCAAGCAGCACAAGAAGAAAGGCTTCAAGAAGATGCAAGCAAACAATGTCAAGGCCATGAGTGCACGCACCAAGGCTATCAAGGCCCTTGTCAAGCCCAAGAAGGTCAAGACCAAGATCATCTCAAAGGGAGTAAACCACATGCTCGCTCAACTTGCCTATGTTGCCCACCCCAAGCTTGGGAAGCGTATCCATGTTCACATTGCTAAGGGCCACAGGCTTTGCCTGCCAAAGAGCCAGGCTGCAGCCAAAGCCCAGGCTCCAGCTTCTGCTCCAGCCAAAGCCCAGGCTCCAGTTTCTGCTTCCAGACCAGGCTCCCAAAGGTACCCAGGCCTCCAAAGGCACCCAGGCCTCTGTGAAGACTCCACAGTATAAGCCTCTTACCTACTGATGTAAGAACAGAAGGACTGGTGTGAGCCCTGGGGTGCCATCTGCGGGGAACCATGTTCTTTGTACAAAAAAGCCTGAGGCAGGATTAAAAAAAAAAAGTGCCACTGAGATAACAACTGAAGAAGCTTCCACCATTAGGCCTGACAAGACAAAAAGAATTGGACAGATGTGTAGAGGGAACTTACAGAGAGAGGCCCTAACTCCTGAGCATGGCACCAGCTGGTGGGTGCCGATGTCTCTAAAGCAGCATAAAGGAACTGGTTCTAAGAGTGTTGGCACTATTGTCAACTGGAACTGGCTGTTGCTCCAGTGAGGCCACCAGAGCACAAACATTCTGGTACAATGATGCTACTGAGAATCGCAAGCAGTGCGGAGGGAGCCAGTCCCTGCTTTTCCACCTTTGAGACTCCTCCAAGCAAGGAGGCAGCTGGCAGAGAGGAATGAGGTGTTCAGCCTGGCTCCATAAGGCAGAGTAGGAAAGAGCAGATTTGAAATCAAGAGAAAAGAGCTTGTGCAGCAAGCACTCCTTAAGCCCATTTCCAATGCCGCCTCCTCCATGAAGGCTTTCTTAATTCACCCCACGTAGATGTGCTCTCCTCTGCATTGCTTTCTTTGGGCGTAATTCATACTTCTCTACATACTCCACTTATGGCTATAGTTGTCCAAATATCTCTTCTCTCCCTTCTCCTATTCTTCCTCTATATAAAGACACAAAAGTGCTGGCAAGATAGCTCAGTGGTCTAAAGTACCTGCTTAGGCAAACTTAGGCAGGCGCAGGGGACTGCAGTTCAATCCCCAGCACCACATACCATGCCAGCCCCATCCTTGCAGCAGGCTGAGGCAGCAAAAAAAAAAAAAAAAAGTACAAATCTTATAAAGACACATACACGTTAGCAGGGCCATGAACAACAGAACAATGCTTTTCCTTTCATTATGTCTCCTGTGGTTTAACAACTTGATGCTTAATACATTCACCACTGAGTTCTAAGCACCTACAACTGAGACTAGGGTATGCGGGTGTGAGTGCGTGCATGTGTGTAAGATGACTAAACATGTTACTGAGTGAATTTAATGTATGGCATACCAGTCTAGAAAAGTTAAACTTAACAGTAGGAGATTTTGAATATGGAAATACCTTGGTTAAACAGTATGTCACCAAAAAGTCTTCACTTTAGAATAATGAAACCAACCTCAACTCAGAAAGCTCATCAGCATCTAATTCACTTTCTTCATTCTTATCTGCCTTGTCAAGAAGGTAAATGCCAAAACCTCACAGCTTGAAGTCAGTCCAAACCCTGAAGCCAGGGTTTGTCCCACAACAACAAATGTAGAGAAAGTATTTTGCAACCCAAACTAGTGGGAAAAAACGTGTTTGGCAAATACTTTCCCTGAAGAGATAAACATGATATATTATAAGCAAAACAAAAGAGTGCTCCAAGAATTCCTGTGGGAAAAGACAAAGTATTCCAAACCCTCCATATCAGAGAGCCTAAAATAGCCAGGCAGATTAATTGAATCATTGTTTTATGTTATTAATATGAAAGCACTTAGCGGACACCAGCTAGATGGAAGAACGGGAGTTTCTAGTGCAGAGCGCTCCAGCATCAATTTTAGCAAACATTCACATGCAGAAATACTTGTATAGAGGTACACATGAGAGATTACAGTAGTGGAAGAGCACAGATATTAAAAAATAAACACTGAATAAGTCACACTTCATCCGCATCTCCTCTTTTCCAAGTCCAGAGAGTATAACACAGAAAGCAACATCCTCCAAAATTCACTGTAAACCCCAACATCAGATCTGGTATAAACTTCAGTGCCAGGACTCTACCTACAGACACAGGCTTCAGATTCACCCTAACAACAGATCAACCCTCGTGATCCCAGGCTGTAGGCTAATCCACACAGACAAAGTTGCCCAGGCTGGCCCCTGCAGACCCAAATTCCAGGCCACCCCACAGCACCACACTTTAGGGTCTCCTAAAGACCAGGCAGTAGGGCTTCTCCCTCAATCCCAAGCAGAAGTCCTTCTCCTGGACACAGGTACCATTCTAGCCCCTTCCTAAACACAGAACTAAACCTAGCTTCATGGACTCAGGCAGACATCAGTCTTATCCCAGCAACAGGGTAGCCCATGTGGACTGTGACATAAGGCCTGTTCCAATGTTGATTGCTATGCACACAGGCTTTGGCCCTGTCCCTACAGACAGAGAGATATCAGGCCCAAATTAGCAGAACCTGGGACACCCTAGTCTCTATGGACTCCAGCTACAGGTCCACCTGTACAGAACCAGCTTTCGGCCTGCCGTAGGCCTGCCAGGTACAAGGGCTTTCCCCATGATAAAAGCAGCAAGATGCTTTCTGTGGACCCAGGAATCAGCTCTGCCTGCCTACTACCAAGTACAAGCCTGGACTACCTGAGGACTGTAGCCTCAAAGTTTCCATAGACCCCACATGTCACTCCATCATGAATCTGTGTACAAACTGACCACGAAGGGCTTTCCTTGTTAATGGAAGTCTGTAAGGATGGAAAACATCCCTCCTTTTTAAAGTATAGAGACAACAACATGAGATCATAGGATTATGAGGAATGCGAAGGCATGACACTTCTCAAGAAACAAAGTAAGACACTAGTAATTAAACCTAAAGAAATGGAAATCTGCTAGGCCTGGTGTCACTACCTGTAATCCCAGCACTTGAGAGGCTGAGATAGGAAGAACACTGCATGAGGCTACCCTGGGCTACAGAGGGAGTTCAAGGCTAGCTTGAACTATACAGTGAGACCGTTTCAAAACAGAAAGAAAGAAAGAAAGAAAGAAAGAAAGAAAGAAAGAAAGAAAGAAAGAAAGAAAGAGAGAGAGAGAAAGAAAGACAGGTAGAAAGGGAGAGAGAGAGAGAGAGAGAGAGAGAGAGAGAGAGAGAAAGAAAGAAAGAAAACTTGATCCCAGAGAATAAAACACAAGCAAAATTGTAAGTGCAATGAAGGTATAGACACTATGAAGCATAACCACATAAAAAGTTCTGGAATTGAAAAAGACAACTACAAAGCTAAATTTTTTCATAGAGAACTTCAATGAGGTAATTGTGTGAAAAAAGAAAGAAAGAAGGATTGATGAGGTCCAAGGCATGTTGACTTAAATCACACAATCAGAAAAACAGAAAGAAAAATGCATGAAAATGGCTAAGAGACTGTGGAACTGACAGAACACCATACAGCAAACCAACATATGTATCATGAGAGTCTCACAGAGATCAGAGAAGTAGAAGGAGGTGGAAAGCTTTTATAAATAAATAATGACCGAAAATATGCCATGGCAGGAGAAGGAAACAAACATCCCTATCCATGAAGCTCAAAAACCAAAACATTACAATCAAATTCTAAAAGCCAGAGACAATTTTGAAAGGAACAAGAAACATATGACTCAGTGGAGGAACCCTAGAAGATTATCAGAAGAATTCTCAGCAGAAACTTTGCAAGCCGTGCAAAGAGGGAAGGGGCTGTGATTCACTCAGAGTGCTGCACGATGCATTTCAACAGGTGCGCGCTAAGAAGCCTTCCAGAAGGGAGTGGAGCTGCTCATGGTGCTTGGCATGCACACAACTGTGCAGACACACTGAAGTCGAAGAGGCCCACGATTTCAGAGGCCTGTGGGAGAGAGGAGCGCAATTCCTTGCAGAGAGGTGAGAAGCAGTGTGAGTGTGTGGCAGGCGCTGCCGCACGTTCCATCCAGTATGTCGTGTGCAGAGAAACGGTGGCACTGGGAAAGGCAGAGAAAGGGACAGTGTGACGCCACTGGAAGCTACTGTCCATCCTCAGGAAGGAGCACGATACAATGGCTGGTTTAGGGAAATAAATCTCCTGAGGCCGTTTGCTTGTCCGGGGTCAGAGGGATAAACCCAAAGACACAGAAAAGAAGGACCCTTGATGCTGAGAGCAAAAGAAGTCCATAAAAAAAAAAAAAAAAAACCATGACAAAGTTGAGCCAGAGTTCATTAGGCAGGTCAGAGGTGGTGCCAGGAAGACAGAGCAGAAGATAAGAAAGGAGAGGATCCTACCGTTCTCTGCTTTACCTTCCTGACAGAACAGCTTCGCCTTGCTTGGCCAGAACCACCTGGTGGCTAACTTGAGGGGTCACTAAGAGGTAATAAAACATAATTTCCAGGAAACTTCCAGGAAAGAATAGCCTTCCTGTTCCCTGCCTCCCTCCCTCTGTCCCTGGGGTAAGAGAAAATGGGCGGGGCCTGACCCCAGGCCAAGGAGTATCTATGTAGCATGTGTGGGTGAATCAGGGGATGTGGTGAGATGAAGGTCGGGGTTCTAAAAGTCACAATAAATCAAAACTTTTGGCTGGGGTTCTTGACTCCTCAGAGACTTCCTTAGGCCCAGAAAAATACAAAATTTGAAATTACATAATGGAAAATCACCTAGAAAATCTTCCCCAACCTTCATGAATTCTGTAATGATCAGCCTATTTGAGGAGCACGAGGGCTTCCTACACTGTAGTGCTCTGATTCTCCCCAAGTTCAAGTCTCTTCTCCACAGGAGCCAGATGATGAGCCAGCTGTGTAAACAGTGCCTCTCTCCAGGGTATTTAGGCTATGAACCACTTATGGAATTTGAAAAGCAGAGAACTGAAGTCGGTAGACAACAAAAAGACTGGGAGTCGGGCACAGTGGTGCATGCCTGTAATTCCAGCACTCGGGAGGCTGAAGCAGGAGATTGTTTAGGAGTTTGAGACCAGACTGGGCTACAAAGCGAGCTCAAGGCCAGCCTGAACTGCATAGTGAGACCCTATCTCAAAAAGACAAAAAGAAAGAAGAAAGGAAGGAAGGAAGAGAGGGAGGGAGGGAGGGAAGAAGGGAGGGAGACAGACAGACAGACAGACAGACAGACAGACAGATCACCCACATAATAGAGGCAGTTATCTTCCTACAAGAAACTCCTACTCAGCACACACACCCTGAGAAGGGATTTCTCAGCCTCCTTAAATCACTTCCAGCACACTATTAAGAATAAGAGTCTCACATCATACTCCAATTGTTATTTTTTCCACGAGCCATTTAATTAAAACATATAGATTGAGTCCCAGAAGAACAATGGGAAAATGAGAAAGGATGGTCCTTGAATTGAATAAATTGACTGTCTAACTGTTGAGACATGGTAGAGTTACACAACAGTTTATTTTATTTTTTATGGTTGGCTCAGCCTGCCCTGGGAGCTGGGGCTGGCGTAGCATGTGATGCCAGGGATCAAACCGCGGTCCTTGCAGTTGCCTAAGCTTTCCTAAGCAGGCACTTTAGACCACTGAACCATCTTGCTAGCCCCTGCACAACAGTTTAGAATATTGTGGAACTCATTAAAAAGTTGGGTGGGTTTTGTTTTGTTATTTTAAAAGGAAAGTTTGGTGGAAACTGAACTATTAGGCAGAATTAATCATCTCTCCTCTGGGCTCTTTCTGACTCACAAGGACTGGAGGGCTGAATATTATATTTTTAATCTTCCCTGGCACTTAGAGCTTGGGGACAATTGAGCCTTCGCCAGTGAGGTAGCCACCTGGGCTAAGGATGCAAAGGGAAGGAGAGGCTGAGTCTGCGCAGCTCTGCAGTGAGTGAACACAGGTGTGTCCAAACATGCTCCCAGCAGCTGGGCTTGCGTCCCACCCACCCCTGCCTCATGGGATGCAAGCACCTGCCGTGGTGGCAGCATCTCCCTACTCCTCCGATGATACATAGTTCTTACGCTTCTATTCAAGCATCTACTTTCCAGTGCTGCATCGCTTTCCTCCAGAAATAACATTGGTTTGTACTTCCTGCGATATATAATACATATGTAGGCTTTCTTTGAAGCATCAAACCTATAGTTAGTCTGAAGACCTCTAAATATCCACTGCTCCCGTGTCTTTTGAGTTGTATTTCTATCCTGCAGCTCCTTGACACTGACCTCAGCACCTCTAGCTTAGACTATTGAAGCAGTGTCCTGGGCTTCGCTCTGCTTGATTCTAGCCAGTAGCATGCACTCTACCCCCATGCAAACCAGATTTTGTCTCATCTTATCACCCTCCTTGCTCACAATTCTTGAGTGAATCACCCTAAAACAAGTCAATGTATCCCAAACATAGAGGGCCCTTCCCTATCCCTCATCATGTGTCCGACACGTGTATCTCATTCTCTGCTGTTCCTGTCATTACACAGAATTGTAGCTTACTCAGCCACATTTTCCCATTCTTCTAGACATTCATGCACAGTTTTCTCTCTGCTTGTTGTCTGTTCCATGACCCTGGATAGCTAATATTTATTCTTCTTTTAAGACTCAGTTCCTCTTCTTTCTCTTCACTTCCTCTGGATGCTGTTCTTATTCTTCCCCGAGATGAACTTAGATGCTTTTTCTAAGCTCTGGCATTACACTGAATTACATTTTTGTTGTCACATTTATTACATCTGTTTGTTTGCAGATGGAAGGTATTGCGCCTCCTCATCTCAGAAACTCGAAGAAGCTGTCAGGATGCTTGACACATGGTAGGCAGACACTAAAGTAGAATGAAAGAAAGGAGGCAGGCAGAGAGGAGGGGCAGATATCAAGCCCAAAGTGCAGAGGTAGAGACAGGAGAGAACCAGGGGTAAGGCTCAGTGCCTTCCCACTGTGTCCTTTAGGTTCACCAGTTTTACCACTATCAGCTGTGAGAGCAAGCCCAGTCTGCAGGTGAGGTCCTCCTAAGTTTCTAGAAATTTCATCTGTTGGGACAACAAAGCCTTTCCTTGTAGTCCAGGTGCATGGCCTTTGTTCATATATTCTGTAGTTCCAAGCAGGAATAAGTAAAAGGACTTCTTGTTCCATTCTCTTAATCTCCCAGGGGCTTCACTTTACAGCTCAGGTGACCATATCAGCCACTTTTTTTTTGGAACCAGCTTGGGGACCTTATTCATGCCTTTCCCCTCTCTTTGTCTTATATTGCTCCCCTCCTTCCCTTCCCTATTCTTTTCTTATTCCTACTACATTCAACCTTTCTCTTTCGGGTTTTACCAGGGCTCTACACCATGAAAAATACAAAGCAAAAAGAATTTACGCTTTAAGGATAATAGCTCCACCCCGTTTCTTAATTTTTACACCCAGAGACTTTGTTAAAAGTCATTTATTTTCTTCCACATTTAGAGAACTGCTAGTTTTCTGGGAAGGGGAAAGTGCATGGCCAAGAGGTAAGGCCCTTACAGTTAGACATTCAATTACTTCATACAACAGTTTGATTTCTGTTTCTGACTCTTCTATTGGTTAGCTCACGAATCTTGAGGAAATAATTTCAAATCATGGGTGTCATTTGCTTCATCTGCAGTTGAGAGCATTGAGCCAATTATCTTGAAGCTCCTTCTTGCCTTCAACATTCATAGACCGCTATTTCATCTTTTTATAGCAAAAGTGGTGCAAATAATGAAGACAAAGTGGTGGTGCACATCTGTGTCTTCTTGTGTGAAGGTGAGGATCCAGATATGTACACCTGGGCTGCTAATCT
This sequence comes from Capromys pilorides, assembly GCA_004027915.1. Classification (NCBI taxonomy): domain Eukaryota; kingdom Metazoa; phylum Chordata; class Mammalia; order Rodentia; family Capromyidae; genus Capromys; species Capromys pilorides. The sequence continues at coordinate 6,563 of PVKN010019332.1, read as the reverse complement.
CTAAGGAAAAAGCTCTATGAGCTGAAGGATATTTATATGGCCACGTTCTTTCCAGATGTCCCATAGGCGTTGATGTGCAAGAACGTGGCAATCAGCACAGCTGGTGTCTGTGGCATGGCTGCCATCTAGTGCCGTCTGGAAGAGGGACTGGAGCCCACCTGCTGTGAGAGGAGCAATGATGGAGATTCTCGGTGAGTGGCATATATCTAAAACAGTAGAGATAGGGATACAGGTTACAGTACAAATCAAATCTGTCAGTTTCAGTTCAAATCTGTCAGTTTCAGTTCAAAGCCAAAAGCCCATTCACAAAAGCTCCCGATCTAGAAAGTAGAATCTTACCTGTCAGATCACTAATTCCTGACTACTCAGAACTACCTCCTGCCAGCTAGTCTTGTCCTGGAAATGACATTTCCAGTTCCTCGGGCATCACCATCAGTAAGGTAGAGTCTAGATCTCCAAGCTATAAAAGTTGCTGGTGTCAGTAATTAGCTAAAATCCTACCACCACCCTCCCATGTGATTAAAAAACAGTCTGCTGTTTATTGCTCTTGAATCACCATAATAGGGTAGAAAGAAGATAAATAAGAAAAAACTTTGGATTGAGGTCAGAAGTTTTTGTAGATTAATTCTCAGATTCCCTAGGAAAATACATTTTAAGTAAGTTGCTTTTTTCTTTTGGGTACTTGAAACACTCATTGGCTAAAGGCAGAGCGTTGAAACTAGGTTACATTTAATGTGCTTTGCAGTACTAATGGGCTATGATTCCATAATTGATTTATCTCTGTTGGGTAGATATAAATTATTTTACATGATATGTGTAGTTATTATATAGTCCATCAATTCTGAAGTCCAGAGAGGAAATTGAGGGTCTTGGTAATTTGTTCTTATTCTTACAGAAATATAACAGGTATTCAGGTAATATTTAATAAAATCATACAATATTTAATATCAATAGTCTTTATATTTGAAGATTCAGTTCTGTAGAAACATCTAGCCTTTCTGCCCTGAATTTGTTACTCATTGTGATTGGACCTAAATTATACACATTTGCCCTAAAGGTCTTAGGGTGTGAAATCACTTTCCTCTGCTTTGGTCCCAGTTGTTCCAACATGCAGTTAGTCCCTCTAATACAGTACGGCAGTGAGTATTTAGGACACATTTGTATTCATTTCAAAAGTGGTTTTTTTTTTTTTTTCTTTTTGACCATGTAAAATCAAAAGTATTACATAAGGTCACTCGTCATTATTTTCTATTAAGAAGTCAAGAGTTAATTTTTATCAAGAATTGCATTTATGTTATTTCTATCTGCTCAGGAAAATGTGAATGCTTTAGATTAAACCTGCCAGCTCATAGATAACAACAAAACACTACATTAGAATTTGGGTAGAATTTTGTGCAAGAGACGAGATGATCCCTATGTGACATAAGTAGCTTTTATTCCGAATCATTAAGTCCATAATCTTTTGATATCAAGTGGGCAAAAACTCATTTGATAGTAAACTTCTTCTGAAGTGAAGAAAAGTGAAGATCAAAAACTGTGAGTTGACCTGATATGAGGCTAAGCCAGGCTTTGGGTTACAGTGTAGAGATTCCATTATATTTGATTACAGGTTGGTGTCCCAGAACTTACTAGGAGTGTCATCCAAAATGTACACTTTAAAAAACATACTTGAAGTGTATGCTACGAATTTCAAATAAGGGATTACAGAACTTTATATGATCGAGCTTGATAACTGTCTACTTAGTGGGCAAGGTCATGAGCTTCTAGAAGAATGTACACTGTTGAAATCTTAGATGATCAAGAAAGGAATCCTATAGTCATAGCTAGCACTTAGCTTAACCTTGAAAAATGGTCTCAGACCAAAAAGGTAGAGGGTCACTATGGGATACATTTCTAGGGAGTGTTATTCCTGTCTTAAACTGCAAATGCCGCCCTGCGTATCTACACAGTGACCAGTACAGTAGTATCAGTACCATAGGCAGGACCCGCACTCCACGAAAGGCACCAGAAGGCAGTGAACCTGCTGCGTTCATGGAGGAATCCATGTGTTAAGCAGCTTTATCTAAGGAAGCGTTAAGATCACAGGTAAGTAAGGTAGAAAGACACATTGTTTTTTCCACAAGAGGAAATCTCTGTTTTCTGTAAGGCCATGTAAAAAAAAAAAAAAAAAAAAATCTACTCCACGACCATTAGGCATATGAACACATTCAAACCCCCCAAACTTTCACTTGCTTTGCACACTCTAATCCTTCTTTGCAAAGGGAAGTTGCCTGAACAAATATATAATTAGAGGAGAGCTTTGAAAAATGTGTTACATAACCTTTCCTCTTGCAGGCCTTTGCTAGTTAGAAAGTTTGTTGAAAGACAGAAACCTGATCTTCGTGAACCTTTCACAATAAGCTCTACCTGAGAAATAGCAAACAAATGGGCTTCAAAATCCTAGCAGCCTGAATGGCAACCAGTGTTAAGTTTCAAGCACAGCTGTAAAATTGCTCAATAAGCAACTCCTTAATATCCTTTTGATTCCAGAAGAGGAATACAACAGAACCAGTACTATCTGGAACTTTTCCCACTCACTCATTTATTCACTCAATAAATTCATGAGTAGATGACATACAAGATACCATGTTAGGCAGAAGTGTAGGTAAGACATGCACCAAGAATCCAACATTTCAAAAGCAGAGGGAAAGCTAAAGTTAAACTAATTATAATGAGCTGGGACAATGATAGCTGCCTATAGTCTCAAGTACTTGGGAAGCTGACCTAGGAGGTTAAGTTCAAGGTCAATGTAACCAATTTAGCAAGATCCTGTCTCAAAATTTAGGAAGGACTTGCAACTGTAGTTCAGGGGGAGATGCTAGCACATGTGAGGCCCTGAGTTCCATTCCCAGTATCATAGAAAACAAAACAAAATAAAAGCACTATAACAGAAATGCATATGTGGGGCTAGGGAGATAGCTCAGTGGAATAAGTTCTTGCCTGGTAAGCACAAGGTCCTGAATTCAATCTCTGGCACTGAAAAAAAAAATGCATTCGTGATTATGGCAGTATGAATAACAAGAGGCTGCAGAGATGATTTGACACTAGAAAGAAGGAAAAGAAACATATGAAGGAATAACTTTTGAACTGAAGCTTGAGAAAATATTTATTTTTGTAAACAATTTTTAAAATTTTATTAATTTTAATGAGAAAAAAATAACAATGAGACAATTTCAAAACAGGTTAGTTGCACAGTTACAATAATTAATGTATTGCATATTGTTGTCTCCGTAGTAATTGTTCAGAGTACAGGATACAGACATATCTTTTCTAAACACTATTAGTACAAATCTTTCTTCTCATTGAACTAAGAGAAAGTAGCTGTATATATAGTCCAATAGTTCACAATAGTAGTGGGTTCTCAGCACAACTGGCAATGCCAGAAGCCATTGACTTGAGCCTTTTACAGCTCAGCATATTAATATGGCTTTACTTGTAATGCCCTGTGGTTAGATTTTTCTACTGGATGGTTAAGGTCAAGATAAAGAAAGACCTATATAACAAAAAATGTAACTTTTGTATCTGACAAGGTCAGTCAAATCCCCTCAGGATTTACCCTGAAACTATGTACAGGGTTTGTAGATCTTTTGTCAGTGTCAGCCATCAGGATGAGTCACAGCCACTGCTAGAGCAATTTGCTCTCTGTGAAAGCCTGAGAGAATGTTTTCTCTCTAGTCGACTCTCCTTAGGCACACTACACATCATCGATCCCTTTCCTCTGTAACCCCATAATCTCCTTGAATAGAAAATTTGGGACACCACTGAGTTATAGGATATTACAATACAGATTCTCTTATGTCCTGAGAAAATATTTAGACCAGCATAAATGGTACAGATGTGTAAAGGTGAACTATATAAGAAAATCAAGACAAACTGCTAAAATGCATGAACACCATTCTTGAACCAGCTTCTGACCCCCAAGTTACTCAGGGAAGAGATAGGAAGATGGAGACACATACAGTTGCAATCCAAGACAGAGAGTGATATGTACTCACAGGTCCTTGGAGCTCCAGGTCTAGGGCAGGGTCTCAGAGCCAGAGACAAATTCAAAGCTCAGATTCCTCCTTACTATCTCTAGCCTCTACCATTTATCAAAATAATGAAAGTGCATGCTCTCTGGAGTGATTGTCTGTTATGAAATGCATTTTCTTTTCCTTAGTTTAAGGAAATATCATTAAGGGAAAATTCTGTGTTCTTCTCTATTCACATTAAGATCGGCTGGAGACAAGGGATGAAAGAGCAGAGACTCATTCAAACCATCCTGTTCGCCAGAGTAGACACTCATATCTTTTAACCAGTTGAGAGTCCACAGCTCAGCCACTCCTGCTTCCAAGGGACAGCCGAGAAACCTCCTTGGGATTGCTCCTGCTTCTCCACACCATCAATAGAAGGCAGCAGCTGTGTGGGAAACAGAACTCAGACTTGAACATCTGTTCGCCACAAGTCCTTGGGCTTTTTCTGACCTCCACAAAAATTTCAAAATGAGTCTAAATGGGTCAAAAATGGTTGAAATTTATGAAAAACATAGCAACCATGAGTAGACAAAGATTATATTTTCAACTGGTGGAGAAACACCGGCCCCATCCATCCCTCCCTCAGACATAATCCTTTCAAATCTCTCCAGAACATTCTGTCTTCAACTTCTAGAGTTTAACTAGAATGGGGGACAGGTAGATGGCTAGAGTCTTGCAATATGACATCCCACCCCTTTCATCCACTACACAAGAGCTTCAGGCCTTGGCATTGCAGACACCACCCTTTGTAGATGGATTTTCAGGGCACCACACTGTGCACACTTTCCTTCTACTCTTGCAACGGGGAGAAAATATTTCTTTTCAACTTAGCCTCCCACTGCTTCTCAAAAAGAAGCTGCTTTTCCATTACACAATGGTTTTAAAATAAGCTCCAACGCTATATAAAGCCACTGGCTCCCTGTGTTTTTTTTTTTTTTTTTTTTTTTTTTTTTTTTTGCAGGGTGAATATCAATAACTGCCACGCTGAAGAATTCCTCAAGTCCCTAACTCATTCACAACATAGCAGCGGCTCCTAAAGTGTCATTCACAGACCAACAACATAAGCATCACTTAGAACTTCTTAAATGTGAGTTCTTGGGCCCCACCTCAAGTAAACTGAATCCAAAATTCTGGGAGTGGGGTCCAGGAATCTGTTGTAAGAAGGTGATCCTGATAATGTCAAATCTGGGAAGCTACTTCGTAGAGGATACTGTTGCTGATAAAGAACTTGGTGACTAAGTAGAAATTCACAGTTATCTTTGAACTAATTTTTTGAGGCTTTAGGATGAGTATGGTGGTACTGGAGGGGTGGGGGATCTAAAGGGCTACAAAATCAGAGCTAATACTAGGGCTTTTGAATAAGTAGTTAACATGATGAAGAGATCTAGTACTATGTATGATGTGAAGGTCTTTCTGTTCCATACCTTACTGAGAACTTTTAAATGTTAATATTAAAAATGCTTTCATCAACATAACTGAATATTGTTTTAAAGGCACTTCACTCCTGGCTTCGTTTTAAAGCTTTCTTATTCTTCCTAAGACCACCCACAGGAAGGCAGAGCCTCCACTTGCCAGTCTCTATGACCAACACATCCAAAGAAATGATGTGCTCTCCAGACTTCCTCTGCGCTGATGATTACCCAAAATACAAGCAGTGCAGCCAGCTCCAAAACTGCATCAAGACATTTGCCTGAAAAAAGAACTCTTTAGGGTGCATACAGTTGAGGTAGGAGGCCGGTACTTGTATCACTGTTAAGAGCATGTGGATGAGTTAAAGAAGAGATAAGGATATGGCCCCCTTTGTAGAAGTCAGTGCCAAATGTTTGGACATATTTAATCAGATTACAACAGGTTCACTCATGAATTTCCCCCTAGATTTATTTTCTCTTAGACTCTGGGTATTTTTATAATAGCTTAGATGATGTTGGAGTCCATTGTCTCATGTGATGTTTTAGAAGTAATCCAACTAGCTGGGCATGGTGGTGCACCCCTATAATCCCTGCACTTGGGAGGCTGAGGCAGGAGGATTGGTGCGAGTTCGAAACCAGCTTGGACTAAAAAAGTGAGTTCAAGGCCAGCCTGAATTGCATAGCAAGACCCTGTCTCAAAAAGACAAAAAAAGAAAAAAAAAAAAAAAAGAGTTTCTAGATGTAATCCAACCTTCTGTAGCTCATATTTGAACCTCTGTGGGTTTAATGTCAGCAAGTAGAGGTTCTAACAAATGTGGTATTTGCTAGGAATTCTGCCCCTATGAAAAAAGGAACAATTTAAATGTATAACCTGCATCTTTTGCTCACTTGTTTTATTATATTTCTCTTTATAAGTCTGAAGAGTTATGACACTTCTATAAGTGATAGTAATGTCTTACATTTTTTTGAAACCCTTAGCCTTAATTAGCTACTATCTAAATAAAGTACATACATATATACATATAGTGGGGAAAACACTCAGCAGAAGTACGAGTTTGAATTATATTTACATAATTATTTTACCTGGAATAGATGTAAGAAT
>PVKN010019331.1:0-16413 GCA_004027915.1 Capromys pilorides | reverse complement strand
AGGTACAAAATATACCAGCTGCATAGATTAAAGAAACATCAGGCAGAAGATGGCTTAGGCATGAATTTACTAGGAATTAACTTTAGGTAGCAACAACAGAAACAAAAATAATTGTGGCTGTAACAGACAAGGTCAAAGTAGGAGAGTAGAACTGGGCGTTTCTCAGGAATGACTGACTGTGAATCAGCAATCTACAACTGAGTGTTAAGGGCAGGATTTGCCTCAGTTATCTTTGTCCTCTAGTACCCAGCATCATACTTGGCACTTGGAAGCTGCTCTACTCTTATCTATCATTAATCGCTATGAATTATCAAGTTATTTCAATTAGCTTATAGCAGGTTTTAAGATGTCATGGTAAACATGATTCTCTAGTTTCCCGTAGAAAATTGGAATGATCTTAAATAACATTAGAAATCAAAGAAAGTATTGAAAGGCTCTTTGGAAATGAGTTCCTTCACAAATGCTTTACCAAGAAACTTGGGACCTTCTTGAATACTCTCTTTAAATCCCTGATTTTGTTTTATGATGGAAGTTGTTTCTTTTTCTTTTTTAATTTTTCTATTTTTAAAGAAAGAATACAAAATAGAGATATAAAGAAAAAAATAGAGTTAGAAATGATACAAGACTTTAGTAAACAAAGTAATAGGAATTCAAAAATCGATGCTGTATCACATGATACTATCTTGGAATTAGTTTTTCACATTACCAGATAGAAATGTGTAAGATCCACTAGAAGAAGGAGGAGGAGGAGGAAGAAGAGGAAAAGGAGGAGGAGGAGGAGGAGGAGGAGGAGTAAGCTGAAAAGATAGCACAGCAGACTAACGTGCCTGTTTAGGCAAAGTGCGGGGAGACTGCAGGTCAACCCCAGCAATACGTGCTGTGCCCCAGGGCATGGTGGCTCACAACTGTAATTCCAGCGCTGGGAGGCTGAAAGCAGGCGGATCATCACAAGTCCAACCTGCATAGTGAGACCCTGCAACCAAATACACTAAAAAATAAAATAAAATAACAAAGAAGTTATAACAATTCAAAAGAGGAAAAAATCAGAGTATTTTATTTTGGTTTGGTTTTTCGTTTTTTGTTTTTTTGTTTGTTTGGTTTGTTTTTGTCTTTTTGTTTTTTGTTTTTTGTTTTTGTTTTCAGTGGTACCGGAGGTTGAACTCAGGACCTTAAGCTTGATAGGCAGACACAAAAAAAAATCAGAGTAGGAAAAAAAAAAAAAAATTAAGCATTTACTGCTCCTTTCAAAGGGCCAGCAGAAATCAACAATACAATTATCCAGACTTCTACATATATACCCAAATATACCTTTTTCCTATCTAATATGTGTCCTTTTCCTCATACCATTGAATTCCCATTGAACAATTTCTTTCCCTTTCACAGAGGTATCTGTTGTACCTCTGTTTCTTAGATACCACACATGATTCATTATTTTCTAGGCAAGCAGAACAATAAAAAATGAAAAGAATTCATCTACATGTCAACATGTGGTTCTTTAGAAATTACAAACATGCTTAGTATCGGCAAGGTAGAAACTATGTATGGTTTGGCAAAGCACTTGACAAGAAGCTCATTTCAGAAGAACCTTTTACTTGTGTAAAGGATGGAGCCCAGAGCCCTGCAGTGGCCACATGGGGAGGGAGAAAACATTTCCATTTTACCATATACAAAAGCGCATTTGTGATGCACAAGCTTATAGATTCCTGCTCTCTGCTCATGAGACGCAAACATCAGGCTGCCACTTCACATTTCCTCTTCACCTGCAGATACACATGTGATGTGCTTGCACAACAGCTGGGTGACCATTCACTTATCATGAGTCAGAGGAGGAGGACGGTGACTGGAAAGAGGGGAAATCACCCAACATTGGCCAGCTGCCATGTTCCCTTGAGATTCTTGCTGACATCACTGTATGGTATGCTGACACATGTGGCTGGTCATATGTCATTTAAGGAGTGTTTCCTGAAGGATTTCAAGGAACGTATGCATGCCTGAGTTTTCCAAGAATTGTTGCTGAATTGTTAAACACCTACCTACCTATAATTTAATTTAATTTAATTTAATTCGGCTTGGTTGGGTTTGCTTTGGTTTAGTTTAATTTAATTTAATTTAATTTCCAAGTGCTTATTGCCTACTCTGGTACAAAAAGTGTACTGAACTCTGCAGTTGAAACAAAACGTATGTAGCACATTGTCCTTTCCCTCAGGAAACCTGCCTATGGTTAAAATCAGACAACTAGTTAATTTGTTAATCCCTAGATAAAATTATATGACAGGAATTATATGGGATATAATCCAAAGCCATCCATCCCTGACTTGATCCATGTAGCAAGTAGATTGTTTCCCCCTGAGATAGAAGTGAGGAGAATAGGGGAGGGGAAGATGGTTCCCCAAGCAGACACAACTGTTTCCCCTCATGAAGGGTGGAACACAAGATTCCTTTCTCACAATTATCCTTTCTATGCAAGTGGACCATGGTTTACTCTCAGCTGTAGACAGACAGTAGTTTTCATTCTGTGGAACTTGAGAAAAAACTTTTTTAATTCCCTCAAGTAAGTACATACCAGACTACTAACCCTTGAGCTAAGAGGTCAGAAACATTGGGGAGACAGCAATTCAAGTAGAGTTTTTCTTTTCCTTCATACCACCCGCACTGTTCCCCCAAATGGAAGGCCATTCTAAAAACCAGATCCCTACATACAGATTCCTATCTTTTTATGTAAAAAGGAAGCTTATTAAAGTGACTGTCAAACAGTTGTATTTTGAGAATAGAATAAATTAGCTTTTATGAAAAAGACTAGCTCAATATTTCTCAGCCTTGGCTGCAAATCAGAATCATCTGGGAAATGCAAAAATTCAGACTCTGATTGAATTGGCCTGGAGTGCAATTTTAACAGCTCCGCAGCACGTCCAAATGTGCTCCAACTGTCCTGCCTCGATGCTCCCATGGTAGGCTGGGCAAAGGAAGGCAGAAGAAAACACACGTACATGTTGACTTCTCCGTCCTGCTATCTCTAACTCGCACTCAGGCACGCACTGGTTCAGCCAATGCGGGACCATTCGGGGTCTCCTACTACGTTCTTTGCGCAGACGTGGTGCCATTCCAGCCCGGATACTGCCTCCCTGTTATGGACTTTCTTGTTCAGTTTTCTAAGAGCTTCCTGTGGGGGTGTAGCTGGGTAGGAGAGTACCTAGCCTAACACACATGGCCCTGCATTGAACTCCCAGCTCTGCGTCTAATTAGTGGATGGCAACACTGTAGAATCATAGAAGAAATCAATAAAATGAGGAGGTAATGTAATTCCTTCCCAAGTCACTCCTCTCTTAGCAAGTACCTTCTAGCACCTGAAGTCAAAGAGCCAAGAGCCCTGGAATGTGCCAGAGCCAATAAGGAAGCCAGCAATGAGCACAGGATCTGAGCCTCCGCGGCGAAAGGCTGCTACCCTGTCCTAAGAAGCTATTAGAACAGGCTGCCGATTCTTCTAAACTCTTGCTCTATGTTACTTAGGACCTCGTAATCCTAAACCTTAATGTTCAGGTTATTTTTTCCACACTGAATTGCCCTTTCCCCAGTGAAATTCAAAATCCATGCCAGTACTTAATCTCAACAAGCCCGCAGTCTCTTTAAATGTAAATATATAGCCTGCCTGGGTTCAGTCTCTCCTTGACCTCCACTGATCTGATGTGGGAATGAAACTTAGGGACTCTCTCTCTCTCTCTCTCTCTCTCTCTCTCTCTCTCTCTCTCTCTCCTTCCCTCCATCCCTCCCTCCCTCTCTCCCCCCCTCGGGGGTCAGGGAGTGGACTCTCTAATGTGAAGAAATTCAAATCTCAATCACATGGGGCCGGTACACAGTGCACAAAAGCCTCTTTACAGCCACCAAGTTCTCTACATTGTACAATACGTAGTGCTTTTAAGACAGCTCACAGCTCCGCCAGGTAGGTGAAACTCTGGCCTCCTCAGGCATCCGTGACTTCGGTGACATCCCGTGCTAATCTCAATTTACTTCATCATACATGTTCCCACGCCTTCCTGCTATTTCTCTTAGCGACACCTGGCCTTGGCTTCCTTGCTCATCGCCGCCCCCTCTCAGTCTCTCAATCCTGAGCTGCACGTTGCCTCGGCACCCAGGAGCTGAGGTCAGCTCACCACAGCCCTGGCCTCCCGGACCAACAGGGCCCGGATGGATGGCGGTGGGCCTGTTGATGCCCGCAGCTGTGCCCAACTCCCCGCAGGACTGCACTCCTTGCCTGCTGTTCCCGTGGAGCTGGCCTAAGCAGTATCCTAGCTCGTGGTTTCACCATCCCTCACCCTCAGTCTGAAATGGTACCTTCCTGCTCACAAAGGTATGTGATGTTTCCTTCTGGCTACAGCCTGTTCTCACTTCCTGGTCTCTTTGAAGGGAGGAGCAGAGGCTAAATGGCAGTATTTTACCATGAAACATCTTTATCTTAGCCAGTTTATTTCCTCTAACCAATTTGAAGGACTTTATTTTCCTGTGATTGATAAAAGAAGTGTTTTTGCATTCCTAGGGGCATCTTCTGCTCTGCCTGTCCCAGTCCTCCTAACCTGATGCCATTCTTAATTGTCTACTTAGCTCTTTGCCTATCTTTTGCATTATGGGTTTCATTTTTCTGGTTGCTTTTTAGCAGAATAAACTAAATGTTGGATAATTTAAATTTAAAAATTAAAAAAAAAAAACAAAAAAAACCCAGATCCAGTAAGGAGGAAGGTCTAGAAGGGAATGGTGGCGGCCACTCACCTGCTTCAGCAAACATCCCTGTTTGATAATAATCCCCCTGAACTCTTCTCTTAGAATCACGTCATCATCACTGGAATTCTCTTCACAGAAGAATCCACTGTCTGGCTATGGAAAGACCAAGCAGCAAGCTGAATTTACCAGTCCTAGCCCGTTGCCACACATACCCACTCCACCTCCCTCTCCCCTCCAGCCGTGATGACAGGCTCCTCCTTGTCCTTCAGCCACTGTGCTCCTCTCCATCTGCACTCCCAAGGTTGTCATTGATGAGTGAGCTTCCCTTCCTCCCTTTCCTTACCTCCAGACCTTGCTCTTTTTATTACCACTCAGGAGTGATCTTATTTTCTGGCATTCCCCAAGCTATAGCCTAAGTCTGGCTCAATTTTTCTGAGTACGTTTCTGCCTTCCAAGCCTCCTTTCTCCTCTCAAGACTCGCGGACATATCCTTGAGATGAGAGTGACTAAATACCTAAGACACTACGCAGCACTGTCTCCATGATGACCTTTGCCTCTCAGCTCCTGAGACCAAGTGCTTGTGTCCAGCTCAACCCTCGAGGTCAGGAGGGCACTGGGACTGGCACAACTGTAAATGGGTGGTGAATTGTAAGAGGAAGATGGTCACTATGGTGTGTTAATAGCTAGAGTTTAGATAAGCAGCCAGATTTAAATGAGTTTAAGTAGCCAAATCAAAAGTCTAAAGAAAGAGCCGGCCAGACAGCGCAGTGATCTAAAGTGCCTACTTAGGCAGGCGCTGGGACTGGGGCTCCATCCCAGGCACGCAGTGCTGGCCTCGCCCCCAAGGCGCCCTGAAAGGGCAAGTGAGACTGGGCGTGGTGGCTCACACCTGTAATCTCAGCACTTGGCAGGCTGAAAATGAGAGGATCAGTACAAGTCTGATCTACCTAATGAGACCCTGTAGACCCTATATACCCTGTACCAAATACATTAAAAAAAAAAAGTCTGAAGGATAAAACATACTGACAGTGGAACTTCCCCTAAAATGAAATGAAACTCTGTCTGGGACATTCACTTCAGTTTTGCAAGTCAGATGGACTTCAGTAGCTTCCTAATTTCTATATTCTAATCCAAAACCAATATTGCCCAAATCCTGTTGCTAGAATTACGTGTGGCTCCAGATTAGGCCCATACTGTGTCACACAGTGTTTGCCAATCTCCAGTGAGTGTGCCACCGGGAGTAGCTGAGGTGACTGTAGGCTGCGGTGTGCACAAATGCAGTCTGTATTGGAGCACACTTAACGTGCGTTCGAGAGGTCACCCCTGTGACATCCGTGGATTGCACTCCGCAGAAGAAACTCCACAACAGAGAGAATTTCTGCCTGTCCCACCCCCCGCTGCTTTATCTTCTTTGCCTACCAAAGTCCTGTACTGTAGCCTAATAAAGGTTATAAATGAATCATGGCTTAGAATAAGATAGGAAAATAGGAAAGTTTTAAAACCAATTTTGAAAAAGCAATCCCAACAAGCAATTGTTTTCTTTCTCCTAACTCACAGGGGCAGGGCAGAGTTGCAGAAGGAACAGCTATCACGTGTGGGAAGTGGTGGGGTTGGCAAAGCTCTGGCAAAGCTCGATCCTTCCTGGCTGCTTCTCGCCAGCTGACACTACCCCCATCCGTCAGCTCGCTGTAGGGCTGTGAGCACTTTCTATTGCATATGGCGCCATGAGCTAAGTTCAAGTAGGAATCTCCCTAGGCAGCCCCCAAGCCAATGATAGATTAGGTAGCTTTTTCTTTTCTTGAGACAGAGTCTCATTGTGCAGTACAGGCTGGCCTTGAGTTCACTAGGTAGCCCAGGCTGGCCTTGAACTCACAGTGATCCTCCTGCCTCAGCCTCCTGAGTGCTGGGATTACAGGTGTGTGCCACCAGGCCCCAACAGGTAGTTTTTCTCACTTACAAAGTAGTAGAAGGCATCAGGGTTGTCCAGGAAAGGGTTCTCGGCAGTTCCGTCTGCTGCAGTCTTGGACAGATCCCCAGCAGGCTGGAGGTATCCTTCCCCGAGCAGTGAAGAGGCAATCATGAGGCCCTCCTGGCGATTCCGAACCGAATTGTTTCCCATCAGCCAGTCAACAACACAGCTACCTGGACGGGACCACCAGAAGAAGGTGAACTCTCTTCCCTCAGAGAACAAACCACTCACCCTGCACCGAGTGCAGCACACCTGTCCCATTCTCCCTATTATTCCCCCAAATCATGGGACAGAGGCCTGGAAACTGAGGGAACCATGTAGGGGATTTGGAAAACATTTACATGCTGCTTAAGAAGTATGATTAAGAAGTCACTGTTACCAACTCATTTAGTTTACTTGGGAGCATTTGTGGAGCACCTGGTCAACAACAGGCACTCTGGAGAGCACTGGCAGATTCACTCAGGGAATCTTAAAGAGAAAAATGGGCACTAGGTGAGCACAACAGTAGTCACTCTGCTACAGGTCAACATCGTGCAACTCTTGGGTCAAATCTGAAGATGCAGAAGGGGGAGGAGGAAGAGGAGGGAATGACTGGGCTTTGTCAGGAAAAACATTTATAAAGAAAGTAGCACTGGACTGAGATCTGAGAGAGGAGTAGGTGTTTGCAAGCGCGTGAAATAGGGACCGAGAGCATCCAGCCCAGGTGAGGAGGCAGCTGTGTGAACAGATGGGGGCAGTGGGCAGCAGCCCCAGGGGCCCCGAGGTAGCTAAAAGAAGGCGAAAGGAGACAGAGGAGGAGGAAGATGCAGAGTGGGAGGGGAGAGCTGTGAAGGCCCATTCACAGGATTTTAAGCAGCACATAACATGATGAGTTGTGCGTCCTGAAATAAAATACGATGCTGTGACTTGTGCCGATAGGCAGTCACAGCTCGCTGGCAGCCTCAAGGAATTATTTTAAACTTCTGCCTCAGGAGAGAATAAAGATAATGAAATGAGATTGGCTCATCTTGTGGCTTGCAAGCGAGCTACCCTGAAGCTTCTTTGCCTTTGTCAAAGTATATCCTTGCAAATGCTCAAGGACAGAGCCAGATAAGGTCCCCCAGGTCTGAGCACCAGCAGGCCATTCTCAGCTCAGCAGGAAGAGCTTTTGGTTACCAGGCCTTCATGAAAACTTTGTGGCCACTCCTCTTTCTCCACACAGAAAAACCAATCAGTGCTGCATGTCTGCTTCTAATCCCTTGCAGACACCCTGGATCAGGCAGGACAGTATGTGCTGTACTCACAAGCTGAGAAGGTTAAGACTCAGAGCCAAAACAATCCTAGGACTGAGTTGCACCTGTGCCAGCCCTTCACGCGTATGTGTTCCCACTCTTGAATCCAAGCCTGGTCAGCTGGGCATGCTGCAGTGCTTGCCAAGCAACCTGCACCCAGACTCCTGATACCCGATTTTCAAGGTCCTCTATCACACATCAGCACTGCCGAGGTCTCACATCTCTACCTTGGGCTCGCAGCTCAAGCCACTTCCCTCCGTGGAGGATCCATTCATGGACTTCCAATGGAAGGGACTTACAGAGTGCTAGTTCAGTACCTGGGACTCGGGAGCGTGGCACACAGGACGTCAGTATGGGCCAGGTTTATTTCCTAATCCACATTGGAACGTCTTCCTTTCCCTTTGCTACAGTCTGGCACGGTGCCCTCAGCTGGGGCTCTGCTTTGCTCTTGTCAGTTTCCCTCACCACTAACCGTGGCTTGGTGTCTTGAGCCCAGAACTCAGCCCTGATGCCTCTGAGGCTCACAGGCGGCTGCCCAAACACTCCAAGGCTCATCCTGACAGGGTGTTGCCCTGTTACAGCGTAGCACACCCTCTTCCCCTTCTCTTCCTAAACCTGACCAGGACTATTTTCATGGATATCTGGTAGTTTGTTTTGTTTTGTTTTGGGAGGGGTGGGGTAGTACTGGGAATCAAACTCAGGACCTCACATTTGCCAGGCAGGTGCTGTGCCACTGAGCTAAATCCCCAGGCCAGATATTGTCTGGCATAGTCTCAGATTCTACATCTGTTGCATCTCCCCAGAACTGTCTCCCTGTGACATCTCTCATCACCATAAGTCAGCCTTACTTAGTTTCCAACAAATTGCTCCCACACCGCCTGTCCCATCATGTTCCCTATAGTGTGACCAGTCAGTGCAGCCCGGCTGGTCAGCTGCCTTCCTCAGGTGCACGTTCTGCCGACTGGCATCCTACAGTTTGTCCTCACTGTGGGCAGCACAGCCTCCTCAGCAGCGATCCTCTCCCCAAACTGTTACCCACATTTCAGTGGTCAGATTTAGGTAGCTCCTGTTAGTCACTCCAACAAATGCTAAGCTTTTTCTGAACTCATGAAACTGCTAGGGAGATCTATAATCTCTTTAATCACCTGAGAGCTACCTGAGAGCTTGGCCTATGGAGCACTTCATGTGTGTGAGCGCTGTTCTCCACACATAATCGCAAACTCAGAAAGCAGACACGCTGCAAATGTTACCATGCTACAGACAGGAGATGGAAAGCACAGAGAGACTAAATTATTAGCCCAATGTTTTACAGCTTGCAAGTTGCAGAGCCAGGATTTGAACCAAAGTAGTCTGGCTCCAAGAGCATGTTTTAACCACCACACCACACTACCTAAATCTGTAACATCCTGCATCATACAGTGGGCAACCCATATTCCCTAATATTGTCATTTAAATTTTATACTATATGTCTTGGCCCCTCCTTATTACTGTTAGGTATGCATTCTACCCAGCTCTATGTCTATTCCTAACAATTCTCAAAATAGTGCTACATATTGAACTTACAAGTTCCTTTGGTTGATTTAGCTGAAACTTCTAAAATGTTATCTTGCACCATAAAGTTTTTTTTTCTATCCTGCTTTCTGTTTCCACGCCAGGGAAACTCAATTCTCAGGCTCAGCAATCCAAATGCCATGCCCCACCCATCCGCTAGGCTCCACCCCCAAAACTCATGGACACTGCTAACAGAGAGCTCCACACTCTCTCCCCAGTCACCCACTTCAGGCACACAAGTCCATTTACCTGTGAAGCAGTGATTAAAAATCTTCTTGTCCTTCTCTATGTTCAATTCTTTCACTCCTTTTTCAGTGTCTTTCATGGACAAATACAAGGCACTGCACAGAGATCAAACCAGGTGGGTAAGTGGGGAGTTCCGAATGTTGAGTTCTCTGTGGGAGGTGACGCCTGAAAGAGGATGGCCGGGAGCACCAGCTTCCCCGCCCCTCAGCTTTGAGCAGTTCCTAAACCTAATCTCTCCACCAGATCATAAGAAGCTAAAGTGCAACATTGAAATTTGTGTAATTCTGTGGCGGCAGAGCATCAACAAAACGTAGCAGAAAGTCATGCAATGTCTCTTAAATTCAGTAAGTTCTTTGTTGATTTCACTTGTGGCGTCTGAGATAGTGTCCTGAGTTAGGTGCCAAAGATGAAAGTTTCTCAGGGCCAATTTGTAGACACATCCTAGATCCCTGAGATCTCTGTTATAGTTCAGATCGTGAATGTCTCCCAAAGGGCCATGCATTAAAGGCTTAGTCCCCAGACTGGTGCTACTGGGAAGTAATGGAAGCTTCAAGAGGTGGGGGGTCCAGCCAGATGCTTGGTCTCTGGGGGTGAAGGGGCTGCAGTACTCTGGACTCTCTCTGTCATATCATGACCATGATGTGAGTGGCTCTGCTATGCCAGGGGCCCCTGCTACCATGCACTACCTGTACAGCCCCCAGAAAACTAAACGCAAAGGGCCCAGCTGGCCACAGACTGAAACCTCCAAAATCATGCACCAAAAGAAACCTTTTCTTTGTACAAATTGGTACCTCAGGTATTTGTTACAGTAACAGAAGGCTGATGAACATAGTCCCTCAATTCTTTAAAGATCTTCATCTGTTGTAAACATGTGACTTCAAGAAAGTGAATATTTCCTCAAAGCTCACTTTTTACTTTTAAAATGATGGAAGAAGGCAAAATATTGTTATTTTGTCCTTTTGTCTCATTTCTGTCCTTTTGGAGAAATTCTAAGGCACAAAGCAGAAGGCTGCCTTCATGTATTCTGTGGCCTCGCACAGTCTGAGCGTCGTCGCCATTTGGCTGTGACAACTCTGGACGGGGACATGATGACTCGATGAGCCCAGTCAGCAGCTGCAGCTAGGCCAGGCATCTTCTCTTGAGTCTTTACCCAAAAGCTTTACCACTGAGCTCAGTGTACACACTTCACCCCTGTGGCAGCCCACATCTGGTCTAAATCCTGCAAGTGTCTCTAGTGCCTTCTCAGGGACTTTTCCCACCCAACCACGTGCAAACAAAATTCCTATTGAACATTTTGAACATCCAGCCTGGGATTTTATTTTCCTTTTCTCTCTAGAGATTCTGACGGTTGCTTGCTTGCTGGCTAGTTGGCTGGCTGGTTTGCCTGATAGGATCTTGCTGTGTAGTTTAGGTTGGCCTTGAGTTCATGGCAATGCTCCTGGCTGAGCCACCTAGATGCTAGAATTGTAAGTATGCACCACAGGGAATTTGTGTACCATCAGACTCCTTACCTCTCCTTAGCTCTAGGGCTTGGAAGGCCATACTCTGTTCAGGACCAGAGAAACATCTTAGTTCACCAAGTGCCCATATCAACCCAACAGAGGGGACATGGACTTCCAGAAGTGGCTAAAACAATGTGCTGTGTTCTTCCCTTTCAGTAGGAACAAAGCAAAAAGTGAAGGAGTGGAAAGAAGCCAACAATTACCCTAAATCAACAGTTTCAGGCAGACGAATGGACCTTCTCGTGGATTTCCTGGAAAACTTCTGGCCTCCATCAAGGCATTTGATGGCCTTCTTGATGTCCCGAACCCAAGCATCTCTTTCTTCCAAGTAGGCTGCCTGGAAGTACTGGTCCTGCTGTTTGGTGCTGGTGATCTTAAACACAAACTGAAAATTCAAACACATCCCATGAGAAATGACCATTTCAAAGGGTAGAGCCCTTCACTAACTAGAGTATTGGCCTCAAACCTGTTTCAACAAAGAGAAATGCAAACATCAGGGTGTTTGGTGGCACTGAGAGGGGCTCCTCCCAGGAACACTGCTTCAATGCAGGCCGCACATGTACTACAGGCTGAAGTTGTAACAGGTGGTTCACTGTGGCCAGTGATGTCAACTCACCATCCTTTTGCTAAAGTCTTGGCAAGGGCTAGTCACAGTGCTTCCTTTCAGGGGGATCATTCCTTTGGGGCTGTTGTCACTTTTCTTCTTATAGAATTCAATGCCATCTTCTAACAGTACCACCCACATGGGTTTCCAGTTGTTAAATACATTCCCCTGTAAGGATAACAAAAATAGCTGAGATGGTCAGGGTTTTTTCCTAAGCTGTATTTTCTACCTAGCAGGAGATGTCTCTAATATAGTCATGGCAAACCTTTCAGAGCTCGCAATGATAATACCCTGCTGGAATACATGTGCCATAGGTTCGCCACCACTGGATTATCTTAGGGATGGCTTTAAAAAAAACATGTTATGGCAAGCTGGGTGCATGCCTGTCATCTCTGCACTTGGTGGCTGAGGCAGGAGGATTACAAGTTCAAGGCTACCGTGATCTATGGATTAACACCTTGTCCTCCCACAAAAACACCAACAAAAACATAACAAAGTTTTGTGATATCCTCTCTATTATTCAAACATAAATCTTCTTAAATCAATGGCTTCATGAAATATCATTTTTATTTCTAACCCTGGTCTTTTGCATCCTATTAAAAATGACTATTAGAATAGACACCACTGAGTCTGGGTGTGGTGGCACACACCTGTGATCCCAGCACCAGGGAGGCTGAACACCGGAGTAACACTACAAGCCCCAGTTTCATACCGAGACTCTGCACAAAAAAAAAAAAAAAAGATAGACACCACTTTCTGGAATGCCTTATCCCAAATCTATCTCCTCATTTTTTCCTGACTAATGCTTGACCTTCTTAAAGGCTCAGTGTAGCTGCGTCACTGATGAAGCTGCCTCCAAATGCATCCACCCACCCTGCTCTTAGGGTCACTTCCTGCTATTCTGACTGACAGGGCCACACATTCTGGAACTAACATGCTGCCTTATATAGTCATGTAAATGTCTTTCAGTGTGGTTATCCTCTCTCCTCTATAGCACTGACATCATTAAGTCCTTGATAGGCTCATGATACTGAGGGCAATGAATATTCATTAAAACAGCACCAACGATGACAGTTATCCAAATTGTGGAGTGTTAGATGCATCACCCTTTACTGAGAAGAGTGACCAGCGATTTTCATTGCTTACTTCCTCTGTGCCTAGACCCTTTCCTGTCATTATGTCCCCACCCCTCCCTTCTCATGCTTCACACCACCAAGAAGCACCTTCTCACCCCACTAGGTGCAAGAACCAGCAGCGAGCTTTGCTTCTGTAACTAGCTCCTACCCAGGAGCTTCTAGTTCATATTTCTTTGCATTCATGTTTTTAGTTTTTAACTTTCTATTTTGAAGAGGGAAAAAATAGAGCAGTCCATACTTTATTGGGAAGTTTTTTGGGGGCTAGAAAATTTCAGTTCAAGGGGTATTTGTCAGAATTGAAGAAAAAGTTTAATGCTCTGAAATCAGTGTGGCAAGTTTCCTTCCTGGTGCTTTTCAAATTATGGTTTATGGTGTTCACTTCAGCAGCACTTGTACAAATTGTGGTTTGTAGACTGCCTTGTCCAACTCACCAAGGTGAATATAAATAAGGTGGGGTCACACCACAACTCTGCATTTACTTGTAAGCACCCCAGACATGACCTCACGAGGTGACTGAGTCTTACAGCTCAGAGTCCCAGAGCAAGCTGGCTGAGCTAGTTCAGCCTCCACTGCTTCCCTTCTCCTCTTAGACATGGGCAAGGCCTGTAGCCTCTCCTGACTTCTGCTCCCACCCTAGAAATAGCTACCTCCTATGCTTCTTGCATATATTAATTGAAATAATGGGAACAGGGCTCTTAAGTCCTGAGACCATGTTATTAAACATCTTGAAAGATGGCCACGCCTGAATGTCTTTAATGCCTTTAGTTGCTAGCACAATGCATAGCTCCTCTTTCATTCACTCTCAAATTTCTGGAAAATGGCAGTGAATCAGTATTATCATCACCATGTTAATGAGAAAGACATTCAAGAGTATTTAGCCAGTTGCACTGGAGAGTAACAAATGGGAAAGCTGGGAGCTCTGACAGATGTGTGTGAGCCAACACGTGATCTCTCTTTAGCTTCCCTTCTGGTGCAGTGAGGTTCAGGGGTCACACTTGGACCTGCATGCTGCTCCATCATTGTATGACCGGTTTGTATTTAGAAGGTGTGATGACCTCGAGTTGGACCTTAAACCTGTGCTGCATTTGAGCCTAATGTTGACTTAGCAAGTTACATATTCTTGGGGGGAACATTTAATTTTTTTTAAACAGGGTCTCATTACATGGTTCAGGGTGGACTTGAACTCACTACATAGCCTTGGTTGGCCTCAAATTCATGGTAATCTTCCTGCCTCAGCCTTCTAAGCATTAGGAGTACTGTTGCCTACCACTGTATCTGGATAAAATGTTTAGCTTCTTTCTTTCTTTCTGTCTTTCTTTCTTTCTCCCTTTCATTCCTTTGTTTTTTATGGATTTGATACAGTATCTCAGTACACAGCTTGGACTCCAGCTGTGATCCTCTTGTTTTCAGCCTCCCCATTGCTGGGATTACAGGTGTGTGCCACCATGTAGTGTTAGTGGCATCTGGGTGAGCCCAGGGGTGGGGCTGGTGTGGCATTTGGTGACAGAAATTGAACCTGTGCTTGCCTAAGCAGGTGCTTAGTCTGCTGAGCTATCTCACCAGTCCTAAAATGTTTAATTTCTGAGCCAGCTTTTTTCTTTTCTAATGGGGAGATAATTCTATCTTACATTAAGTCAGCAAGTATTATTCTGATATAACGGATAAAATATGCATACATGTATTTAATGTGTACATATATATACAATGTATACATGCATTATGCACATTATATTACGCATACATATATTTTAACCCATTTTACATTCAAAGTGTATAAAAACAGTCTGATAGTAATAAGTTGGCACTAAACTGTGTGTTTCTGGAGGGAAGAAACCTACTACACAATGATGTTGCCAAGTCTTTAATAAATAATTTATAGAATGATTGTAATTTAAAATTACATTATAAAATGATGAACAAGTAGTAAATGAGGATGATATAAAGAAATGATTACTGTAAGAGTAGAAAGATGAATGCATAACCATGTTTTCTGAAATTATTCTCCAGATACTTTTATGACTCAATTAACAGCACAGCTTTGGTCATTACAGATAGAGGCGACCCATATTTGTATGCTCCAGCCACTCCGGAAAGCAGGCCTCACAGGAGATGAGGAGTTTTTGATGGATTTGCTTTTAAATTAAGATACAGTGTATTTATATCTTCAGTCAGCCAAGAGACTCTCAGGGCCACTGCCAAAGGAATAAAATAGATATCTCCTCTGCTTCATGTGTGCTCCAAAGTGACTTCCTAGAGGTTATTTCATGCTCCCGTGCCCGTCCGCTGTGCTCAGTTCACTCAGGGCTGACTAGAGCATCCCACGTGACAAAGACTGTGACTGTGTAACAGTGGATTCCCAAGCCTGGGAAAGCTGAGAAAGTGTCTTAGTCCAGAGTCCCTGCTGGCAGTGCGTGCCCTGCAGTTCCTTCGGCCCCATGGTCTAGTGAGATGTTCTCTGAATACAGATGTCCAGAAGAAACCCAGGCATGTGCAGGCAGTGGCATATACCTATAATCTCAGCTACTTGGAAGTCTGAGGCAGGAGGATCACAAGTTCAAGGCCACTCTGGGCAATTTAGCAAAACCCTATCTAAACATTAGAAGGGCTGGAGATGTGGCCCAGTTCTCTACAGTAGTAGAGAACCTCTGGGCCAATCCCAGTACGAAGGGAGGAGGAGAAGAGAGGAATGAAAAAAAGGAGAAGGCTGAGGAGCAGAAGGAGGAAGGGTAGGAGGAGGGAGACAAGACAGAAAAGGAAAAAGGAGAAGAAAAACAAAAAAAGCAACCCAGACAACAGTCTCATATGCTGGTGTGGCTAAATTGTGTGAAAATCACTGACCAAACAGCCTATAATGCAGACGCGATCCACATCAATGCGGCTCTTGGGGAAAATCATCACTGTACTTGCAGCACTTTCAGTTTGGATTAACATCAAATGCCCCTTTGGTACTAAATTATCCATTCTAACTAAACGAAAGAAATCTCCATTTCTGGTCTACATTTCAGGACAGTTTTGAAAAAGGAAGAGTGTCAAATTCTTTGCCCTGTCATGACTACCACAAAAGAGAATTATCACCCAGCTTCCAGCAGATCCTGCATGCTTATCTCAAAATGCAAAGGGCCTCTAAATAAAGGTCCAGCTGTCCAAAAGGAAGACTATTTATGCAAAGAAAAGAAATGGGACTATCATTTTGCTCTCATCTAGACATTTCCTGTATTTTAGGTCCTCAAAGAATTTTTTTTCTTTCAGCTAAAGCACAGTGTCATTTTTATCTGTCTGGACAGAAAACTAATTCAGTTGTAACTGGATTATTTCTCTTTTCAAAAATAAACACTATGTCAAAATACAGAATGATTGTAATCAAATTTCTTCCTGTTTCTGAAAGAGGTTCATACCCAGAATATAAAGAACTTCTTCAAAT
>PVKN010019330.1:0-16413 GCA_004027915.1 Capromys pilorides | reverse complement strand
AGGAGAGTAAGAGACGAGGCAAAATGCCACATGCTTGATAGGCTACAATTTTGTACATCCTTGAATTTCTAAATATCTGTGTAAAAATGTGTAAAAGCTTTTATCAAATTCTAAAGAGATTTAGTAGAATATCAATTATTGGCAGAATGTAGCAATTGCAAGATAAGTGTAAGATGTTTGATACTCAGAAAGACAGTGATGTTAAGCTCAATTATCTATGTTATAGAGTAATAGTATCATGAGGCTTTTCTGCTGGAGGTTTGAGAATGTAAGCTAACAGTCCAAAAATTGGAGAAAAGAAGGGTTACGAGGATAGCCAATATTTTGGCCTTATCCCTTCAAGGTCAGTGAGGACTCAGGACATAAGAGAACCTGTGCAGTATCATCCTATAACTCGGAGGTTTCCCAAATTTTCTGTTTAAGGAGATTAAGGGACCTCAGAGGAAAGGGATAAGCAAAGTATAGTGTGCCTAAGGAGAGTCACCTAGAGAGAGGACATTTTCTCAGGCTTTCACAGAGAGCAAACTGGTCGAGCAATGGCCGTGACTCATCCCGATGGCTGACACTGGCAACATCTCCACAAAGCACTGCATGTACATGGTTCCAAAGTTAATCCTGAGGGGATTTGACCCTGGAAGATACAAAAGATGAATGATCTATTATACAGGTCTGGCCTTAACTTACCCTCGATCACCCAGCAGAAAAGCTTAATTACGAGACATAGAACACAGAGCTGGACCAGTTTGACGAGCTGTAAGAGGCTTATACCAACAGCCTCCAACAATGCCAGTTTCACCGGTATCCCACTAGAATTACGGAATGTTAGACTATATATACAACTACTCTCTCTTCGTACAAAGAGAAGATAAAATTTTTGTTGTTGTTGTAGCTGTTTTTCTTTTTTTCCTCCCCTACTAACATAGATTAGAAAATTTATCATGTCTACACACTGTGCTCTGTATAACTACTATGAGTACAACAAAATTCAATGTATCAATTATTGTGAATGCACTACTAACGTGTTTTGAAACTATCATATTGTTATTTCCTATTAAAAAATTAAAAATAGTAAAAAAAGGAAAATAAATGAAAAGATAAAAATAAATGACCAAATAAATAAAATAAATAAAACCAGACTTCAAAACTATTCCACGATTTTGCATAACAATATTTTTCTTTTCTTTTTATGTATTTGATACAGGGTCATTACATAGCTTGCACTTGTAGTGATCCTCCTGTTTTCAGTCTCCTGAGCACTGGAATTATAGGCGTGCACCACATACTCAGTCTCTGTGGCTGGCTTGGGTTCTCTGTGGATAGTGGTGTGGACAGTGTGCTATGAGGTACTGTGGAAAGAACCCCAGTCCCTCTGCTTGCTTAAGCAGTGCTTAGTCTGCTAAGCTATCTTGCTTGCCCTAATAATAAATTTTGATGAAATACGTTCTTATAAAATATATTTAATGATTTATACTTTATCGCATTTGACATGTAATTTGTGGATGTACTTTAGTACTATCACATATAACTCACAGTTACAAATAGGTAAATTTAAACAATAAAAGATAAATACTGGGCCTAGAAGATTGCTCATAGGTATAAACACCTGCCTGGCGAGTGCAAGGACCAGAACGCCATCTCTGGTACCATATGCTATGCTGGACCTGGAACCCAGGGGCATGCCATGCAGGCCAAAATGAGGTAAGATAGCACACTCCTGTAATCCTTGAGCTGGAGAGGCGGAGCCAGGAGGATCACTAGGAGTCTAAACTGCACAGCGAGTCCCTGTCATAGTCAAATAAATAAATAAATAAATAAATAAATAAATAAATAAATAAATAAATAGAAGAAATGCTGATTGTATTGATTAAGATAGTTAAGTGTCACTTTATAGCCTTATAAGGAATATTTCTATTTGAGCATATTTGTGGTTTCCATAGTACATTACCCTTAGGGCTTTAAAAATTTTGAGAATAAAAACTATCTTTTATTTTACACGTATCCCCAACTCTGTGTATAATTGTGACTCTGTGTGTGTGTGTGTGTGTGTGTGTGTGTTAAAAGACTGAATTCTACTGAAGTGAACGTACCAAGGCATTCTAAATAGGCAAATAAGAGTATGTTGTTCTCATGCACTACAATACATTCTTAGAGGCAGGAGCTAAAACTTCATAGCAATTAATCTAGATCCATCTGAACAGAATGATTTTACACATCACCCTTTACATTTAAATATCTATCATGGCTCCTGAGGGCCTCACTGACTATTCAGACTCTGATCACAAAGAGATGGTACCCTGTGCAATGGGTGACAAAGCCACCTGATGAGACATAGAGTATGCAAAGCTTGCAAATCTAACTTGCATCACCAAACCTAAAAGTCTATCTGCAGTGAATTTCACAGCTACTACTACTGATTTTGATAAGATATTTTCTCTAAAGATGTACATGGATCCACATAACTTGGACTATTGACAGGATGCAGCTGATTGTTTTTATGTTATGTTAGTATTAACAACAGGATGCAGCTGGACAAGGGAAAGGACAAAATAGAAGGGGGGAATATATATATATATATATATATATATATATATATATATATATATATATATATATATGTATATATTATGGTTTATGTCTAGATGTCTCCTCAAGGCCTCATGCAATCATGGGGTGGGGACTTCTAGAGTTTTGAGACTTGAGTCATGATCCACTGGGATTATGTGTTTTAGTACTGATGGGGTTATCAGTCTGAGTATGGCTGGGATTATTGATTTGGCCTAAGGTGGATAGGCTAAGGCAGGGAGCCTGAACGTAATATAAAGAGACACAGAGAGACAGACATTGACTATTGTTCTCTGGAGTCCTGGTTGGTCAGTTTCCTCTGTCGAGATTGTTGCTGTTCCGCTGCCATGAACTGGATGCTCTCTGCCCTGTTTCACTCAACTTTGGGCCAACTGAATATGGACTGAAACCTCCAGTAACTGTGAGCTAAATAAACTTTTCTTTCCTTCACTTTGAGTGTCAGATATTTGTCCAGCAATGAGTAAAAAGTAACTAAAACAGAATTTGGTACCAGAGAAGTGGGGTCATTGCTGTGGCTATACCTGACAATGTGGATTAAGAACTTTTGGGAATGGTTTATGGGAAGAGATAGGAAAGGTTCAGAGATGTCGCCTACAAGCAAAACACTGGAAGAGCTTTGGCTGGGAGATTCTGGTGGGAACTCAGACCAGAAAACTGGCTTGAAGCCTAGGTATAAAGAATGGCTTATGAGCAGAGATAGCAAATATTTGGAAAGGTCTTCTACTTGGGAAGAGCTGGACAAGCTTTGGCTGTTCTGTAGAGGAGATTCTGGTCAGAACTCAGACCAGAAGACTGACAGAAGGCCAGCCTGTAAAGACCAAGTTGAGGAAGTTTCTGCTGGGAAAAAGGATAGCATTCGTCAATGGACTCCAGATCATTTGTGCTATGGATTGACTGAAAGTCTGTCAGAATTTTGCTAGTGCCCAGAGACTTTGCCTAAGGCTGAAATTAAGCATGGCAGACTGATTAATCTTTCAAGAGATATTTCAAAGCAGCGAACTATTGGGGCAGTGGCATGGTTGTTATCGACGGCTTTTAGCCAGATTTATGGCGAGAATCAAGAGCAAAGAGTCAAGCAGGATGATTTTAAACGTGAGTTTGGCCAGAAAGGAAACACCAGGAAAGCTTTGGCCTGCAAAGATGGAGCTAAAAGATCTCCATTGCTGGGAAGGAACCACAGAATCAAAAGGATGGCCTGAGGGCATCACAAGAGGTGGCAGCTCTCCACACTTTGCAGCCCCAGAATTGCAAAGGAGAGAAGCTTTGCCTTGAGAAGAAAGCCGCAGAGACCCAAGTACCGGAATGGCAGCAGCGACCAAACCAGGTTCCAAAATGGTGCCAAAATGGAGAAATTGTTTCCCGGAATCAGGGTCAGAGTGCTCAGTGATCTAGGCCCTCAAACCCTACAGCCAAGAGAGAAGGAAGCCTGGCTACTGCTCCAGCTGGCAGAAACCCTTGGCATCATACACATAGGTACATGCATAATGCAGGAGTTCTGAGTTTAAGAAGGCTTCCACCTTGATTTCAGAAGGCCTGGGAGGCCAGGTAGTGTGCCCCTGAGAGGGCAATGCGTGAAGCAGAGAGTGAGAAGCCTATTCAGTGGAAACCCCAGAAGTTTGGAAAAGTCAGGAATGTGGATCACACAAAGAGGGAGCAAATCTGGCCTAAGAGAGAAACCATGGAGACTACCATCAAGAGTGCTGTAGGGCAGAGTCATGTAAGGCCTTTGGCGCTCACAACTCAGCGCAGACTGCTTCGGATGTTCCAGTTGGAACTATGGGATTTAATGTTTACCCTGCCGGATTTTGGACATGTGTTGGTCCTAGTGTTTTGTATTACCCTGTTGTTTGCAACTTTTGGATTGGTAATGTTTATCTTGTACCTTTGAATTTTTGGATTTGTTTAACTTTTCTTTTATACAGGGGCTCACAGTTGAGAGTTTGCCTTGGATCTTGGAAGAGACTTGTAAATTGGACTTTTCAGCAATGCTGAAACTGTTGGGACTTTGACAACTCTTTGAGATGGACTAAAATGTCTTTTGCACAAAAGGAGGTGCATGAGACTTTGGGGGTCCAGGGGCAGAATGTTATGGTTTATGTTTAGTTGTCTCCCCAAAGCCTCATGCAATCATGGGGCAAGGACTTCTAGAGTTTGAGACTTGAGTCATGATCCATGATTATGTGTTTTAGTACTGATGGGGTTATCGGTCTGAGCATGGCTGGGATTATTGGTGTGGCCAAAGGTGTATACATTAAGGCAGGGAGCATGAATGTAATATAAAGAGACACAGAGAGACAGACATTGGCTGTTGCTCTCTGGAGCCCTGGTTGGTCAGTTTTCTCTGTCGAGATTGTTGCTGTTCCGCTGCCATGAATTGGATGCTCTCTGCCCTGTTCCACTCAGCCTTGGGTCAGCCAAATATGGACTGAAACCTCCAGTATCTGTGAGTTAAATCTTTCTTTCCTTCACTTTCCAGATATTTGTCCCAGCAACGAGTAAAAAGTAACTAAGACAATATATAAACAAGATAGCTAAGATAATTGTTACTAATTTTATTGGTTCGTTGAAAGGAACAGTCAATATTCATTTATTAATCAATTTTGCATGCTTATATCTGATAATTTGAATTACTTTGAAGAAAAAATATGCAATATAACAACCATTGTTGAATGCCTGTCATCTAGTTTTGAAATTCTGTATCATTTTTAATGTTCTTTTTAAATTTTTAGGCTCTTTAAAATAAAAAAAAAATAACCAATGGTGTACTTTAAAACATTTTTAACTTATACTAACAGTTCAATGGTTACAAAGTGCCTATATACTAGACAAGATAACACAACTGTCACTGCTAGTACTTGCTAATTGCCTTAGGTACAAAAAACCTACACCCTGGGTCAAATAAGGATTATTATATGGGACAACTCAGACAAATTCCTCTTTTGGGGTGATGTTTTATTTCTTTGTTTTTGAGACAAGATCTCATTATGCAGTTAAGGCTGGCCTTGAACTCACTTTGTTACTCAGACTGGTCTTCAACTCACAGCAATCTCTTCCCTCAGCCACCCATAGTACTAGGATACAGGTGCACATCACCACATTGGCCACCTCCTTGGTTTGTTTATTTATTTATTACATTTCTTTAGTTAGCTGGTTTTTAGGCTGGCCTTAAACTCATGGTGATCCTCCTGTCTCAGACTCCCAAGGGTTAGAATTACAGAAGTATGCCACCAGGCCTGGTTAACATAACTCTCTTTTTCACTTAATCTTTTCCCGTATTAAATGGATTTGAGGGTATAGCTCAATAAAAGAATGCCTGCTTAGCATCTACTAAGCCCTGGGTTCAATCTTCATCTCCACAAAACTAGCAAAACAAGAAAACAGAAAATGATAACAATAAAAGGCAACAAGTATATAAATATTAAATATCTGGGGATAAAAAAACATACACATTACTTATGAATAGTCAAATAACAGCAAAATAATGTTATGGGTTAGGTACACAGATATACAAGTATATGAGTTCATGCAGTATGTGGTGTTAGTACATGTCTTACACACATAGTTCACAGTACCAGTTGGCCCATGGGATGCACATCTTTTAAGTTAGTTTACAAATAAACTGATCTCATAAAACTGAAATGGATTATCGAAAGGAACATAGCTGGAAAGTGGGAAAACACAAATATAGTGCTATCATTTGGACTGTTCTCACATAAAACATCAGGTAAACTATTTCCTATAGGTTTTTTTTCTGTCACTAATTTATGTCTTCTTTCTCATTATGAGAAAAATACTGAAGGCACACCCTATTCTGCTTTTTGCATGCACCACAGGCAATAACACCACGTTGAAGCAGATGTCGGAAACTCTTGCATAATCAAACTTTATAATCATTAGTGAGTGACTTCCCACTTTCCTCTACACTCAGTGTTTGGTAGCCATCATTTTTTTGGATGTGCTCACCTAGTTTATTTAACTTATATAAAAGTGAAACTCTGCAATTACTATTCTTTTGTGACTGGTTTATTTCATTTAGAACAACATCTTCAAGGTCCATCATGTTGCTGCATATTATACAATATATTCCTTATTATAAAATCTACATTTTTCAGACTAAATTCAACTACTTTACACTTGTACATCAGGTTTTCCTTACTCATTCGTCTTTTGCTTGATATTTCTGTTATTTCTATCAGTTGAAGATCATGAATGATGCTCCAGTTAACAATGTACACTTCAAGATACTGATTTCAACTTTTTCTAGATACATACACTTAATTAAAATTATTGAATTATACAGTATGTCTAAATCTTGTTCTATAAAATCTCCATACTACTTCCCACAATAGATAGTCCTTTTTAGATTTCCAATAACAGTGCACAGGGTTTCAAATTTATTCAAATTATCACTAGCACTTAGTTTTTCTTTTTTAATTACAAATAAGTAGTTTGGTTCTGAGGCACTGGAAGAATGCTCAGATTTGCAGGGACCAGCTCAACTGTGCATGTCGTGCATTGGCTCAGGCACCACCATCCTGAAGCTGGCCTTGGATTGTTCCCCCTTGACATGAGTCAGCAGAAATGTCAGTTCAACAATGGACCAGATCTTAGACAAGGTGAAATCTAGAAAAATGCTGAGAAGAGCAGGAGTCACATCAAAGAAGCTAAGGAAATATCTACTGTGAATGAATGAACTGGAAGACTCAACATGGCTGAGTAGGAGGAGCCATGGCAGAGTGATTCAGAGAACATCAACAAGAACCATAGAGAGGGGGGATGGGGAGAAAACTCCGTGGCACAAGTGCCTGCCTGGCAAGGGCAAGGCTGAGTTCAAACCTTGATCCTGGAAAAAAAAAAAATGCATACCACCAAGTGTTCCCTTCCACTGCAAAGAGTTAGTGAGTGACTGTGGTTGAGCGCCTGTGCCACAACAGTGGAATAAGAGCTACTGAGGTGACAATTATAAGTAAGGGCTCAACTTTTGAGCCTAGGTTCCACTTTGGCCTCTTAGCCCCAAGCCAAGCTCTGCATAGTCAAGTTTACAGAGTGGATGAGGACAAGACAGCCATAGGAGGCAGTTGGTGGTTGGAGAGTAGATTGTGGAGAGTCCTGCTGAGGAGCTGGAGCTAAGGAACACTAACGCAGCTCATGTAACCAGAGGCCAAGTTCAGCCTGAGCTACTTAGGAGTGGAAGGCCGTGATGTGGTCTGCTTCCACTGTAGGGAACAGCGTATCCTGTACCATTTTGGGGTCAGACTGGCACCTTAGATTTCCAGCATGAGCAGAGTAATGTCTTGGCTTGAGCTGAGCTACTTATGCTGAAGCTGTGGTTAACAGTAATGTTTCCACAGCAATAGAAAGCGTTTACTTTCTTTTCTTTTGTTTCTTTCTTTACTTTTGCTTATGTATATTTTTTGCTATTTTTTTTCTATTCATTCCTCCCCACACATACACAATTTTTAGTTCATTATTTACCTTTTTCTTTTACAATCTTCCAAAACAGTTTATAGAGATCAAAGAAATTCTCCTTTGTCCCTTTTAATTATTTCTACATGTACCTATATTTTTCACCTGATCCTTTCACTTTTTTAATCCTCCAAATTTTATTTTCTTTCTTCTCCCTTCTTTATCTGTCAACCATTAGTTATTTTTTTCTTTCATTCTAGCCATAGAATCCTTTCTCATTCGCATTTCTCATCACTGATTTTATGTTCAGTTTTCCCTGTTTTCCCATGTAGGAATATAACCTATACCTCTACGCACTATTAGCACCTTTCATGTCTCTCCTATACCCTCCTTCCCATACTACATACCGGAAGATTTTTTAAAAGTACATTTTTCTTTGCTTTCTCTCCTCTTATATTACCCATTTCACAAAGCTTATATAACTGAGCTTTATATAACTGATTCCATAAAACTTAGGTTGAATGCTTTTTCTACCACAAAAGGAGACACAGTTACCACATGTACTGCATATGAGCTGCTGGCTGATATTTGAGCTACTACACTGCTGCACTCTTAACTGTGGATTTCTTCTCTAAACTAAAAGGAAATCCAAAAGTGAGTTTCATGATATTCTCTAAACTTGTCTAGATAAATACCACCACAACTGATTAGTATGTTACTACTGCAGATGACTTGCTTGCTTAGGCATACTCTTCACTCAACCAACAATTTTGTGTCAGTGAATCTGTCTTCTGGTTCTACTATCACACCCAGAGAGAGGAACGTCAAGATTTTCTAAGCCAAAAACGTGTACTAGATCAGACTAGGTAAGAATTTCTGCAACCTAGCATAGAGAAGTCCACAATGCCAGTAGTTTTAATATTTCTATGGAAGATTCAGAGGCGTTCTTAGGTCTGACCGCTCAGACTCTCTGGCAAAGACTACGTTTAATTCACATATGCACTGTCTCTTTGGCATATATAATATGCATTCTCACTGAATATCTTATGGGTGAGTTTTAATTAATTTCTTCATTTATTTAGTGTTGTAGGGTTAACGTTGTATTTGTTTTTTGTGTCTATTAGTTTCGTTTTGTGTGTTTTTTCTTCTGTTGGCTCTGATTTACTAGGAGTTTAGGTTTACTTCCTCATCTCAGCTGCTGCTCTAATGTCTTCCTGTCATCCCCAAAACAATACTATGCAACAGAATTGAGGATACAGAAATGGTCCCAGACACGTTCAACCAATAGATTCAAGGGCATCTATTAGAAAAGAGACAGCCTATTGCATAGGTGGTTTGGAGATTATAGGTTATGTGTCTGTAGAGGAATGAAACAGGACCCTTATTTCTCAACATGAAGTAAATTGAGACTAAATGGATCAAAGATCTAAATATTTAAACAGAAAAATTAAACCTACTGGAAGATAAAACAGACAAAGCACCTGAGGACATAGGCAGAGTGAAGGATTTACTAAACAGAACCTTAATCATTCAGAAACAGTAGCAAAAAATCAATAAATGGGATTATATCAGAAAGAAGCTTCTATGCAGCAAACAAAAAAATCAATAGGGAAATCTGAAGAATGGGAATAAATGTTGCCACCTACTCCTCAAAGGACTAACATCTAGAAAATATAAAGAACTCGAAAAATTAAACCACCTAAAATTAAAGACTCACCGAAGAAAAGAGAAAAGGAAATGGATACTTTGCAGCGGAAGTACGAATAGCCAAAAATACGAAAAATTTTCCACATATCTAGAAATTACAGAAAAGCATGTTAACTCAGAGCTAAAATTCTACCTTAATCTGGAAATAATGATGTTCAGGTCCATTAAGAAATCAAATAATAACAATGCTGGTATGCTGGATTGAAAAATGAACCCTCCTTCATGGTTGCTGGGAATATAAACTGGCGAACCATTATGGAAGTCAGTGTTGTTATGGCTTGTGTATAAATGTCCCTCCAAAGTATCATGAAGTCACAGATGGGGCATTTTCAAGGATGACTTGGGTCTATTAGGTGACTCCAGGTTTGAATGATGGTGCAGTGCTAGCATCATAGGCACTAGGATTAAAGGTGTGAGCACTACTCACCCTTAGTAGCCTAGATGAAATGCCAGGCACAGGACAATGCTTGTCCCCCTGGCTGTTTGCTTCTCTTTACCATCTTCTGCCTGCCATGAACTGTTTCTCCTCTGAGATGGCCTTCTGCCAAGCCACACTGCCTTGGGGCTGGCCAACTAGAGTCTGAAACTTCTCCAGACTGTGAGCCAAGTTAACCTGTCCTCCCTTAACTGTGAGTGTCTAGTATTTTGTCTCAACAATAAGAATAGTAACTAAGACAAGTATGGAAACTTCTCAAAGAACTGAAGTTATAAATTCCACAGAACCCAGCCATTCCTACTAGATGTCTTCCACAAGCGTAAGTCATCATGCAGCTGATGTTTATAGCAGCACAATTCATAATAGTTGTATCCTAGAAGCAGCCTATCTACCCATTAAAAGATGAGGATAAAGAACATGTGGTATCTACATATAATGGAATACTATTTGGCTCTAAAGAATGAAAAGTTTGTAGGAAAATAGATGCACCAGGAAAATGGAATATTCAGTAAAGTAAGTCAGAGACATCAGCTTATGTAGCATATGATATCTTTTATTACAGTGAGGCAAAGTATACACAAGCAAAATTATGAAGGATGGAATGGAACAGGGGATAGATCGCTTCCAATAGCAGAGTGGTCAAAGGAAACAAGGGTGAGGAATGAGGAGGAGAAGAGCAAACAAGAAATCACTATATTCTTGGTTGTGCTCCATTTGTTGAATATTATGTGTGTGAACCTTCTGACCTTTCCTTGTGTTCCAAATGTCTGTCTTCATAACTACATCATACTGTTTTGATTTCTAGGCCACTGTATCATGTTTTTAAATCAATACATGTGAGGCTACCAGCATTGTTCTTTTCCAAGTGTGTGTCTTTTCTTTTGTTTATGACCTCTGTAAGAATTTTAAGATTGTATTTTTAATGAACTATTGCTGAGATTTATATTCATATGCAATCAGTCTACTTTAGGAAGTATGAACAAGTATGAACTTTTTTTATTTCAGGGAAGAGTCACAGGGTGCTCAGGGTCTCACTACTAGACCAAACTCATAATGATTCCCCTGTTTACAGCCTCCCAAGAGCTTGGATCACAGGCTTACAACACCATGCCCAGTCTCAGCTGTGGTCTCAGTGTACCCCAGGGGGTGGGCTGGCACAGCAGGTCCAGGGATTGAATCCCTGGCCCCTCTACCAGCTTGCAGGCACTTTAATCTGCTGAGTTATTTGGCCATCCCAATATGAGCATATTAACAATACCAAGTCTTTCAATTCATGAACATAGGAAACATAGAAAAATCATTTGCCTCATTAAATGTGTGACTCTTGCTTTGAGACTAAATTCAATGGGATTATTTCCTAAGCTTTCTTTTATAGTCGTTTATTAATATATGTAAACACAACTGAGCTGTGTGTGCATTTTGTAATCCTAAAATTTTTCCAAGTTCATTTATTAGTTATAGCAATTATGTGCATGAAATAGTGCTCTCCACATGTTATATCATGCCATCTATGATATGATCTGTGAAAAGACTATGAAAAAATAAATTTATAGTACTTCTTTTTTCTTTTTGTGGTGCAAAGGATTGTACTCAAGGCCTAGTTCATGCTACATAGGTAGCTGTATCCTATCAATGAGCTTCATCTCCATTCTTATACAAGAACAAGGTCTCACTGTGTTTTCCTCTTTGGCTTCAAATTTATGACTCTCTTGTCTCAACCTGCAGAGTAGCTTCGATCATAAACATATGCCATTATGCTCAACTTAATTAATCATTCTCCTCTGGATGTCTGATAGTTAGTACTTTCAGTATTCTTGTTCATGGCTAGATAGTCTTAGTTTTCTCTTTCTCATTCTTGCCAATGGTGAATTTATCATGTAGGTACTTGTTTTCTCATATTGGAGTACGAACTGCATTCCTGCTTTAATTTATGCTACCTGATGTTGCCAAATGCAGCACCAACATTTTTAAGCTACTTAATTTCTTCTGTAATCCGGTCTTCTAAATTAGCTGCAGGGAAAAGTTGATTTTGATACTAACAAGGGAATCTGATTTTTCCTTTGTTCAGGCTTTCTCACATGTACAATGTGCTCCTGCATAATCTTCACATACCTAGAATCCAAATAAGGCTTGATATCCAGCACTGATCCCATCCAAACAACAGCAGCATTGTCAGTACCATAAGTGCCATCACCATCTCTGTCATCATCAAAATGCAGGTTGATTTCTGCGAACACCTACAGAAAAGCTACTCAAAGTGCAGGTCAAAGATCCAGCTTGTTAGAAGTTTTCTACTGCCTCACTATGTGGACTTAAAGTGAACATTTACAAATCTTTATGTCAAATTAGAAGTGTTGTAACATGGGCAGGTGTGGATATGAACATATATGTTTCAGTCATATTAGAAGGTAAAGTACAAGACAAATTGCTAAATGTATATATATTTTTTTCAGGATTTTGTAATATTGCTTTATAATCATCTCTCATATAATAGAAGCTGATGATACCATGATTTTCATTCCATGAACAACATGAGAAAAAAGCTCCATAACAATAATGAGGGTTAAGAAAGGCATTTGATTTGCAACAAAACAAAAAAATCAACTTTTATTTCCTAAGTGGTAGAGATATTATTTCAAATCCAATGATTTATCATCTTTTTTCCACTGAACAGATAAGCCTGTATAAAACAGGAGTGTCCATTGTGTGGCCAAAAAAAGACACAAAGGAATTGGAATATGTTATCCTTCCTATCTATATGCTCCCCTGAAGCCTCATATGTCCACAGGTGGGGTTTTGCATAGGTGCTGGATCAAGGTGTGATACTTGAATTAAAGATATGGATAACTGAGGTCCTACCCCAGCTGTGTGTGGCACAAAGCCATAGGTTTGTAGCTAGATGAATATAAAGGGATAGAAAACAGGGCAGGCTGCTGCTTGCTGCTCTCTGCCACCTACCTGCTACACTATGAACTCTTTCTCTCGGATGCTGTTCTGCTATGCCACACTGCCTTGGACTGAGGGAACTTTGTACTGAAACCTTACTAGCCATGAGTTGAAATAAACTTTACCTCCTTTTTAACCTGTGGGTGTTGAGTATTTTGTGTCAGCAATGAAAAAAGTAACATGGGATTGTTCTGGAAGCACTAAATGGCACATAGCTTTATCTACTACAAGAATACTACATATATCAATATACTTACTAAACAACTGCTATATATCTTAGGTTGTGTGCTAAGTATTGGGTATATATAAACTGAGTATATTAACAAAATAACTTTTAAGTGATATGCTTATAGGTAGAAAGTAGCATAGGCGTCAGGACAGATTTTCTAACAACTGAAGTAACTTTTTTAATATTTGGAATTACCTAAAACATTTTTCCTATGACATAACATAAAAGCTTTGAAAGGATTTCGTCTAACATGGAAATAAAATTCTTTATAACTTTACCCTACTTCAAGCTCTTAAGCATTAACTTGCCTGGATGTTCTTCCTTTCTCTAATTGCTTTCTTCAGGATTGCTAATCTTGCAAAGAATCATTGTTTACATTATGTCTTTGCCCATTAACCAGAGAAGCACTTCTTTAAACCCTTTCCTCATTCCAAGGTAGGATGAAAAGCAACTGTTAGCACAATTAGAACTCAATTTAATTTCTATGATCATTTGCATTTGCAGTAAAACACCATGACTGGGAGCTCCTGCAGAGTTTTAACTACCATGGGATCCAGTTTATCTCCTGTTCTAAAAGACTTAAATAGCAAGAAGGCAAGGCTTACCATGTGTAACACCAAAGCATGCAGATCCTCAAAACAAGGTCATTTGGGGTGCTTTTCCTGTTTGCACAGAAAACGACACTTTTATAATTATCCTCCTTTGACTCTTTGTGAAACAGCGTCAACCTGGCAGACACTATATTCCAACAGGGCATCTTGAGGTAGAGTATTAAAAGCACAGAGGCCTGAAATTTTGACCCAGTAAAGAAATGAATTCAAGAGCATATGTCCTCAATATGTGACAAATTCTCTGGGCCTGTGATTCTGGTGAGCCACACTCTCCAGCCATGTATTACATTAGAAAGATGACAGTGGTGTCACGCAGACTTTGTTAGTTATTTGAAGTTAATTAATTTAACCTGACCTTTTCACATAAATATAAGGCACAATAGACTACTAGTGATAATTGATTCTGGAAGCCAGTGAAACGGTTCAAGAAAAACACAGCTGTGTGGTGTAACAGTTCCCGTTTTAGATTATAAACTATTTTTAGTCCTTAGTTAATAAAGCTGATTTTCTTAAGGGGCCTCCCATGGAACCCATGTGTTGCAATGTCAGAAGCTGATGGAACTGGGATTTGCAATGTATAAACCTTACAAAATTAAGTCCACTAGGGCTGCCTGATTCTCAGAGCTGAAGCAGCAGCAAAGCTGTTTAGGAAAATATTTTTAAAAAGTAATTAGAGCCTATATTATGTTTTCCTGGAATAAATATACTTATTTACAGATGGCCTCTCTGATTTCTTTTTATTTTATGCTTCAGACATTTTGCTAATTTTAACAATAATATCCTGAAGGTTTGAGGATATAATGACATGTAAAACATGTTAAGTATCCTTTATAAATACTCTGTATATAGTCATTTTAATATGCTTATATTTCCAATTTTGAAATATTTCACATTTATAATGTGTCATAATGTCTTAAAATCAAAATCATGTTAAGCTCATGTTTTAGTTACTCTTCTCTCATTGCTGGGACAAACACCCGACATCCAAAATGAAGGAAGGAAAGGTTTATTCAGTTCACAGTTACTGGAGGTTTCAGTCCATACTCAGCTGGCTCCAAGGCAGAGAGGCACATGGCAGAGAGCAGCAGTTCATGGTGGCGGAACAGCAACAATATGGTGACAGAGGCAACTGAACAACTAGGGAAGCAGAGAGCAACAGCGAGAGTCTGTCTCTCTTGTCTCTCTTGTTATTACATTCAGGCTCTCTGCCTTAGCCTATCTGCCTTAGGCCACACCCATAATCCCAGAAGTACTCAGAACTGTAGTCCCATCAGTACTAAAACACATAATCCCAGTGGATTATGAGTCAAGTCTCAAACTCTAGAAGTCCCCATCCCATTATTACATGAGGCTTTAGGGGGTACAACTAGATACAAACCAGAACTGTTCAGTTAGTTATATCACCTAATATAATCTTCTAGGCAACTTTCCAAAGAAAGTACTATCATTACTGCTGTTATTTCTACAAACCAAATGATAGCATTATCTGCTAAGGAGAGCATATGCACGATGCAGTTTTTGCCATCTCTAGAATTAGAATGTCACCTCTGAGCTTCATTTGCAGATATTTCTTGTCTTTGTCCCTAGAGTAGGTGTTTATCACTAAGAACTGTTATGTGAATGAAACATCTAACATAAATAGCAAAACTACACTGAAATGGTGCAGGGTTTTGTGTATTAGCTAATCTATTACAAACCTATTTCTTTGAAGGCAAGCAGCTTTTAAGATGAATTTATTACCTTAAATCTTTGGTCCTTACACACTACAAAGAGATGTTTTCCTCACAGCTGCTGTAATATGTCATGATATTTCAATCAAAAAATACAGAAATATTTGCATGGCTTAGGAATAGCTAAACATAAGAAAAGTAGTTCTTTGGAGTTACTGGACAACAAATGTGAAAAGGGCACGAAGACCTGACTCGGAGATCTGCTAAAATTTCACCATGACAGGATGCACACTTACGTAAGACTTCACCTGCTTTAGAATGTCATTGTGTTAGCCTTACATGGGACAAAGGGAGAAAGAGGTGACAGTCTTCTTTAAGGACTTCACGTTTTAAGGAAAAGAATGTATAAGTGGGGAAGCAAACTGTTCTTCCAAATAATCGTGCAATGGTAAGTCAGTCAGCTAAAGTAATTCTCAGCTCTGCATGCAATCCACAAAGCTAATAAATTATATTAGCTTAAACTACACAAAAATAGTATGGGTATACAAATAACTTATGACCC
Organism: Capromys pilorides; assembly: GCA_004027915.1. NCBI lineage: Eukaryota > Metazoa > Chordata > Mammalia > Rodentia > Capromyidae > Capromys > Capromys pilorides. The sequence continues at coordinate 263 of PVKN010019330.1, read as the reverse complement.
AAACCAAATCGAGTACTTACAATGACATTACGACTTCCTGCTCCAATCATCCTTAATAGTTTCATAAATACAAAAACAACTATAGAAGAGTGATTTTGCTATTCAAAACGTGATCTGGATCAGTAGAAACAGTCTCAGGTAAAACTGGTAATAGAAACACAGAGTTTGGATCTCATCCCAGAACACATAAATCAGAAGGTGCATTTTACTAAGACCCTCTGATTTTCACATACCAAAGTATAAGAGCTACTGTATTTTATATA
>PVKN010019329.1:0-16414 GCA_004027915.1 Capromys pilorides | reverse complement strand
CAATATCAAAGACATATACAAGAAAATAAAATCTCAGTCACAAGCTGGCAAAGTCATATGAATGAAAGTGAAGATAGAATCTCAGATCTTGAAGACACAGTCACAGCTAGTGAAAAGGGAGGAAAGAATCTCTTAAAAACAGCTAGGATGCAGGAAAAAAATAATTCAACACCTGCAAGATGATGCAAGAATGAACAACGTGAGATTAATAGGAATTAATGAGAAAAAAGGAGTCAATACAAATGATACAAAAAAAATATGGGCAGAATTAATGGCAGAAAACTTCCCAAATATGAGAAAACAATAGGATATTCAGGTAACTGAAGCATACAGAGCACCAAATAACATCAACCCAACTAAAAACACATCAAGACATATAATAATCAAGATCCCAGAAATCCAGCAGAAGAATAACATACTAAAAACTGCTAGAGAAAAAAAACAGATCATATTTAAAGGAAAACCCATCAGAATAATGGCAGATTTCTCTTCACAAACTATGAAATCAAGAAGAGCATGGAGCAGAGTGCTTCAAGTCCTCCATAAAAAAAAAATTTCAGCCCAGACTGCTATACCCGGCAAAACTCTCTCTCAAGTATGAGGGAGAAGTGAAATATTTCCATGACAAGGAACAACTAAAGAATTTCATGACATCAAAGCCAACACTACACAGTATACTAACAAATATTTTAGAGAGGGACTTAAACTACTTGAACTCAACAAATGCAAACAGAAAGATCCCACCAAACAGGACAACCAATTAAACATAGGAGAAAAAGTGATAAACAGTAGTAAATAAAAGTCATGTCAATAATAGACAATACATTTCAATTATAAGCATCAATATAAATGGACACAATTCTCCAATTAAAAGAAGTATACTAGCAGAGTGGATAAGGAAACAAAACCCAACAATATGCTGTATACAGGAAACACACTTAACTCAGAAAGAAACTCATAGGCTAAAAGTGAAAGGATGAAAAACAATACTACATGCTCCAGCACCTCAAAAAAAAAAAAAAAAAGCAGGGGTAGCAATCCTGTTTGCAGACACTCTAAACTTCAAACCAAGATTGATCAAACATAACAAAAAAGGCCACTACATACTGGTCAAGGGAAACATTCAGGATGAAGAGATAACACTCATAAATATTTATACACCCAACATGGGAGCAGCAAGTTATATAAGACAAACCTTAATGGACATGAAAAATCTAATATCCAATACTACAATCTTAACAGCAGACCTTAACACCCACCCTATCTGAAAAGGATAGGTCAAGCAGACAAAAAATTAGCAAAGAAGTAGCAGAACTGAAACAGAATTTGAAACAACTGGACTTAGTGGACATATACAGTGTTCCACCCAACCTCTTCAGAATACACATTCTTTTCAACTACACATGGGACGTTTTCTAAAATAGACCACATATTAGTCCACAGGTCATGCTTAAGTATGTGCAAGAAAACAGAAATTATCCCATGTATATTATCTGACCACAGTGCAATGAAACTGGAAATAAATGGCCAAAGAAACCATAAGAACTCCAGAAATACATGGAAATTAAACAACACCCTTCTCAGCAACCAGTGGGTTACAGATGAAATTAAACAAGAAATTAAACAATATCTAGAATTTAATGAAAATTCAAGCACAATCTACCAGAATGTATGGGATGCAATGAAAGCAGTTCTTAGAGGGAAATTTATAGCATTGAACTCACACATTAAGAAAACAGAACGGGAACAGAGAAATGGCATGTACTACAGTTCGGAAATTAATATATATTTATATTTTTCTTTAGGGTGTAAATGGCTAGGAGAAAGTAATAGCCAATTATTCCTCTCTTGAGAGTGAGATTAAGCATGTTTTATGGATTAAGCTAACAAAGGAAATTTCAAGATAGTTGAATATTAAAGTGGTACCATGGCTATTGTTGGGGGTTTGTGGTCAGATTTATGTTGAGAGTCAAGAGCCAATAACCCAGTAGAATGATTTAAAATATGAATTTGACCAGGAAGAAAACTCCAGTAAAGCTGTGTGCTATGAAGATAGAGCTGAGAAGATCTCCATTGTTGAGGAGGAGCAGGAGAATAGAAAAAAATTGGCCTAAGCTATCATAAAAAGCAGCAACTGTCTACTCTTTGCAGTCTTAAAACTGCAAAGGTGAAATACTTTGCTTTGAGAAGAAAACCACAGAGCACCATGTCCCAGAATGTTGACAGCCATATAAGGTTCCAGAACAATCTAGGCATTCAATCCCGACAAGCAAGAGAGAAGAAAACCTGGATATTACTCCAGCTGGAGGTAGATTCTGGCATCATCCATGTGGCAGTGGTTTTAGGTTCATGCAGAATATAACAGTTCTGAGGTTAAGAAAACTTCCACCTAGATGTCAGGGAGCCTGGGAGGCCTGGCAATATGCCCCTGAGAGGTATGTGAAACTGTGAGTGAGAATCCTAAAGTTCAGTGGAAACCACAGAAGTTTGGAAAAGCCAGGAACATGGATCACCTAAGGAAAGTTGCAAGGAGGGAGCAAAGCAGATCTAACAGAGAAGTCATGGGTGCTCCAGAAGTGCCACTGAAGTAGCATCACATAAAGCTTTTGGAGCTCACAATTAATCACTAGTTGCTTCAGATATTCCATATGGCACTAGAGAACTTAATGTTTGCCCTGATGGATTCTGTTTTCCATGCTGTGATAGTCTATTAATTTTGTTTTAGTTAAATATGTTTCTTGATTGCCGCGTATATCTGGGTTTTGTTTCTTTATCCACTCTGCCTGTCTAATGCTTTATCTATTTTTTTCTTTTTATATGTGTTTAGTACTCCTGTTTGATACTCACTCTGCAGCATGGACTCATAGTAATCCTCCTGTTTTCAGCCTCCCCAGCACTGAGATTATAGGAATGTGCCCCTAGGCCCAGTCTCAGTGGCCAACTCAGTGCATCTGGGGCAGGGCTGGAGCAGCACATGGTGCAAGGAACTGAACCTGTGTCCTTGCACTTGCTAAGCATGCACTTAATGTGCTGAACTACCTCATTGGCCCAATCTGAGAAATTTCAAGAGTGTGACTTCCAAGTTCTTCTATGACCTTGTCTCCTAGACTTGTGTTAGGTGGACTGGAGGTCTGAGATTGTCTTTTATTCCTTCCTTTTTTCATTTTTTGTAGTGATGGTAGATGCCCAGTGTTCAAGTCAGGAAGGCCCTTCAGAGTGTGAGAGGGCAGCATAGGTTCATCAAAGCTACTGCAGTGAAGCAGTCCAAAGATGTGCAAGGTTCTCGATGGTGGATTGGTGCAAGGTGGTGCTGCACAGGCTCATGCAGGCTGCTATAGTAGTCAGGACTCCCTGTTGGTCTTCAGGACAAGGAGTGCCAGTGGGACTGAGCAAATTCTGATGGGAATGTTGGGGGTGGGGCGGAGCTAGAGTAGTCGTGTTTCCCAGACTGTCTTCAGCATGGGGAATGGCAGCTGGAATCAGCCAGCTCAGAGGCAAAGCTGATGTTTCCATGTCCAGCCTACCAGGTCTCTTGGGCAGTCTTCAGGGCAAACATGCAGGATGTGACTCATCAAACTCTGGCAGGATGGCTGGGGGTCCAGGACTAGGGCTGCTGAGTCTCCCCAACAGTCTTCAGGGCAAGGGGTTGGGAGTGGCTGCAATCCATGACTTCTAAAATAAGCATAATTTGTCCAAGGTGACCATCACTTCTCTCCCAGGTGGCATGAATCATGGACTCCTTTGATAATTTTATATTAATCATCCTGGAGCCATAAAACTTTGGGATCTTCCTCTTTAACCCACTAGCCACCCTTCTCTCGTTTATATTGTGTCTTATTCACTCCTTTTCAATCTCTGAATAGGAAGCATTTGTACTTAGGCTTGGAGTCAGAATAGTATTCCCATCTGAGAGCCTCTTTCAGTGTTGTTTGTTTGACACTATAACCTTTTGAGGCATTTCCTTGGATTAGAGGCCATTGTCCTTTTGATACCTTTTACAGTATAATGAATCAGAACCCACATTGTTGGGCTTCTTTGGTCACATAGAGCAGCCAAAATGGTGGCAGGTGGACTCTCCTTAGGGAAGAGGGCAGTCTTTCTTGAAGTTTTTTCCTCAGTTTCCAGGGAGGCACAAACCAGGTAAAGAAAAGTCTCACTGCAGTATTTTGGAAAGTGTCCAGGCTCTCCATAGTCGTAGCAGCTCTCTGACATCTTATTTTCCATCTCTGTAAGTGGAATCTTGGTGTCTTTCTGAGGAGGCAGGGTTTTGTTTGTTAATGCTAAAGCAATAAACTGAGCCTGTTCTTGTGCCCATTCTTTCTCCTCTAGTCCTTAGCATTGGTTGTCCTTGTTGATAAAAACCCTGATGGCCAAACTTGAAAGTTCATCCATAGGGATCTGATAACCCATGGCCTGTTTTTAAAGCTTTTTATGAAAACCTGGGGCAGATTACCTAATAAAAAATGTGTGAAGGGGTGGCCAAATAGCTCAGCAGATTAAAGTACCTGATTATGAACCAACTTGCCATGCCAGCCTCAATCCCAGGGTGTGCTGAGACAGCAAGTGAAACTGGGCATGGTGGTGTGCACCTGTAACCCCAGCTCTTTGGGAGGCTGAACACAGATGGATCACTACAAGACTTATTTACATAGTGGGACCTTGTAGACCCTTACTAAAATACAAAAAAAAAAAATGTTCCAAATAAAATTGTTCTGCCCGAGAGTTGGGCTTAATAATAGCATATTTACAGAGGCTCTCAGTTGTGCCCCAGAAATAAAACAAGAATTTTTTTTCGTTGCCTCTAGTGATTTCTCAAACACTTTCACAATTAACTGGTTTGCTCATGCATTTTTCTCATTGTATCAGTCAAATGGGTAATCATTTCATCACATATCTTGGAGTCCTCTTCTCCATCCTGATACTGTCAACTGCTGTCCCCCACTGGTACTGTAATGGTACCTGGATTTTGTCATTCTTTCAGGCATGAACTTTATTATTTATTTATTTATTTGTTTGTTTGTTTGTTTGTTTGTTTGTTTTCACCATGCTGGGAATTGGACTCAGGACCCTACACTTGCCAGGCAAGCGCAGGCATGAACTTTACCAGTCTTAGTCCTTGCTCCTCTTCTTACAAAGATCTGTCCAAGTTAAATAATAACTTGCAGTACAAGCCTGGAACTTGTCAGTGAATTTATCTGGGTCCTCTGAGAACCACCCCAATTTTTGTCTAGTCCGAGGCAGATCACTCATGGAGAAGAAGATATGTGCTCATCATACCTTGTTCTCCTGCCCCAAGACTTTCCAAAGTGGACACATTAACTTTAGAATTACCAGGACACTGAGAAGTGCCACTTCTTGACAGATCAGCAGGGCTGGATTCTGTTGGTAACAGGAGATAAATAGGCTGAGAAGAAAGTGGGATGGGGGAAGTGGCTGTAGGGGAGGGTGAGTTAGAGGAAATACCTGAGTTAGGTTCTGAGCTATCCTCAGGGGTCTTTGGAACATCTGTTGGAGCTTTTATTGGTGCCATATTGAGGTGCCCTGCTTGGGACACCAAAGAATTCAACATTCATGGAGTCCAGTTCCACATTAATAGGTCCTGTTGGAACACATTGCCAGTTTTGTCAGTAACCCACTGTGATTATGGAGCATTGACTTATGTATACAACTACGTTCTCTTAGTTCAATGAGAACAAATTTTTTGTACCAATAATGATTAGAAAAATTGTCACATCTACACCCTGTGCTGTATATAACTACTAAGAGGACAACAATATGCATTCTATCAAGTACTAGAAATGTACTACTAATGTGTTTTGAAACTGTTGCATTGTTATTTCTTATTAAATGCAATTTAAAAAAAAAACAGAAAAGAAAGAATAAAAAAAGATAGGAGCTTATTAAGATCCATAATGTGAGTCCATGTGAAATACCTGCCTCAAATCAGGTATCCACTCCCACGCCCTCCCCATTCTCCACCCTACTGTGCAACAGCTGTAGTATGAACTGGGTTAGGCCATATATGCTTTCTTCTCAGTTTAAGTCCATACACTTTGCAGGGTCTACATATCTTAGGGCATAGTCCTAGCAACTCCAAAAGGGGAGCTTCCCTGTCAGGCAGACTATGGTTTTTGGGAAACCTTATGGATTTTGGGAAAGAGGAAACAGAGACAGAGACAGAGAGACAGACAGAAATGAGGGAGAGGAAGAAGAAGAGAGACAGACAGAGAGAGGAAGAGGAGGAGGAAAAGGAGAAGAAAGAAGAAGAGGAAGAAGAAGAAGAAGAAGAAGAAGAAGAAGAAGAAGAAGAAGAAGAAGAAGAAGAAGAAGAAGAAGAAGAAGAAGAAGAAGAAGAAGAGGAAGAAGAAAGAGGAGAGAGAGAAAGAGAGAGGGAGAGAGAGAGAGAAAGAGAGGAGAGAGAGAGAGAGAGAGAGAGAGAGAGAGAGAGAGAGAGATTGAAGTTTAGAAGACATCTCTCAAGCTAAAGTCACACAAGTGTTCATGGTTTTGGAAATGGATTTCTCCAGCAGAACCACGAGACCAGTTCTAGCCAGTGTATCACAGCATTAGAGTTTCCCATATTGGTTAGATGAGAAACTCTGACCTAGACCCTGAATGGGGCTTCATCCTTATTTGTGTCTTTCAGGATGGAAATGATTTTCAAATTCTCACCTAACCCAGAAATGGGGGGTAGTAACTTAAGAGTTTATGTAGCAAGGTTACTATGCATCCAAGAGCGTCTCTCCTGACACTCTTCCATTCCTGCTTAGAGGGAGCAAGTGTCTTTTGCCTTTGTTGCCTTTGTTATAAAATGTGTAAGTACTCATTTTCTAGGAGCTAACTAATAGAAAGGAAAAAGTCCCTAAAGCTGCAAAAATGTCAAGGGGAGGAGATAAACTGTGCTTCAGAGTGCAAAGCATTGGATGGCATGGGGGAGAAGAAAAAGATAAGACTTTAAGCTGTACTGAGCAAAATCAGTTTCTTGATATCTCTTTTTCTCTCCTGAATAGCTCAGCAAGATAGCATGCAGCTGGGTCTGAGAGTTACCCAAATTTTATCACACCCTTCTATAGCTGGTTCACTGACCAGCATCATAGAAGAAAAATTTTCAGGATGCACCAGTAAGAGGAAGGAGAAGGATTTTTCAGGTAAAAATAGACAGCATAGTGTACACTCAAGAGGGAAATATGAGTGCTCAGAGAAATGGGATTCACTACAGTTTGAAAATGGATATATTTATACTTTTCTTTAGCACATGAACAGCCATAGGGGGAAAGTGCTGGCCCATTACCCTCTTCTCCTTCAAAAGGGTAGCAGCCTTCTGTTTTTTTTTTTTTGGATTGGTGATGTAAATATTCTCTTTATTCACTCAACCATTTATTTACTCACTTAATTGCACCAATTTATGGCCTCCTATAATGGATCTGGTAGGGAAGGAGTGTATATATAGCCAGATATTGTGGCACTGGGGCTGTCCTCATCTCAGGACCAGGTTCCTATGCCTTTCTTCTTAATTGAGAGAATTTATGGACTTGTGTAACTTCAATTGTACTCACAATGTCACAGTATTACACAGCATAATTTTTAGCTATAATTTCCTTGTCTTGTTCCTACCTTTTATTTATTCTATCTTAATTATAGCAGGCTTAGGCAATGAAAGCCATCAAAAGTCAGAACTTCTAGGCCACAGAAATAGTTCAGAGGTATAAACACATTCTTGGAAAGCATAAGGTCCTAAGTTCAATTCTTGGTATTGCCCCATCCCCCCCCAAAAAAATACTAAAAGCTTTCAAAGGGAATCCTGCCTACTTTTTAGTGCTGCTGTGGTTCCAGAATGGTGAGACCAACCTCTGTAGTCCTTTTTCTTTCTCTTCTCCTCCCAGGGCACAGGACACAGATGTAAAAGTACAAAGGAGGGTTGGGAAACCAAAATTGAAGCTTTCTATACAGAAAAAAGTAAGAGTTTCTAGGTATGAACCCACACAATTGACTAGACTAGGGATTCTGACAGGAGGAGATTTATTGGCAGTAGAAGCAAGCAGGCTGGTCTAGCAGACCAAGACAACCCCAAGCAAAATGGAACATGGGATCTTATAAGGTTTTTAGAGGGAGTGTTTGTGTACTAGAGTAGCTGAGGGAGACCTCATCTTGGCAAGTTTCCGTGATTTTGCCCCAGCATGGGCCCAAGATACAAAGTTGGACATAGTTGTTGTTGTAGTTTAACCCCTGCTTGGCGTGAAAAGGCAGTGAACATTGGAGTTAGGGTGAGGGTCCTACCTTATTAAGAATATTAAGGAACTGGAATGTAATAAGGAATGGAATGGAATGGAATGAGGTAGGAGCTAAGAAAAATTAACCCATGTTTGCTTTGACTTACCCTGGGATCACCTCGAAATTGCCTGTGTTTGGATATGATCCTGTCTAGCAGGTCAAAGACTTTGGGAGATATGCCAAGAGGAAAAGCACTTAGTTTCAGGGAGGCATCAGCTGTTACATAGGCAGGATAGAGTCAAAGGTCATGGCAATGTCCAAGGATCAAAGAGATAGTAAAGCTTCAAAAAGATTGCCTTTCAAAACAAAAATGTCAACCTTAGATAGTATTTTAACAAGGCTCAAACATCCCACAACATTCTGCCCCGAAAGCCCTCACAGGAATCTAAATTTATAGTCAGGAAAACCTTAATCTGTGTGTACAAAGCAAACAAAAGACAACACTGTGAAGATGTCATGAATGTTCTTATCTGATGACTGTTATGCAGCAATGTTACAACAAAACGATCGACAATCAGTAACATTACTCAAGTACGTGTAAGAGGAGAAAGTTTCTCCCAAGAAATAAAACATACTAAAGACAAGAGGGTAGCATATTTCAGGGAGACAGAAGGAAAATTATGATGCAATAATAATATTATATCCAAGGATAGTAAATAACACAGTGCTAAAGTGTTCTCCTTACATGTTCCATGCCATGGATTAAATATCTAGCACTATAGGGGGGGAAAAAAGATATGCTGAGTTCGCTTTTTGGTAAGCATCTTATTTTATTTAACTATGGTCCCAAAGAGAAGTGATGTTAGAATTCATAGATGCAAAAGAGCTTAATTTGAATAAAAAGGATAAGATTATTCCTATGTATGAACAGGAAAGAATGCAGTATTATATAGGACTTGGTATCCACAGTGTCAGATATGGCAGGGAATTGAATGTGTAATGCTTAGTGGTGAGTGACACTGCTGTATTCTGAGGGCCGGGGAGAGAGCTCAGTGGAATAAGATCTTGCCTTACAAGCACAAGGACCTGCGTTTGATCCCTGGCACCACAGGGGGGAAAAAAAAAAAAAAAAACAGAAAAAAGAGAAGAAAGGAAGGAAGGAAGGAAGGAAGGAAGGAAGGAAGGAAGGAAGGAAGGAAGGAAGGAAGAAAAGAACTGAGAAGACCTCAGGGAAGTGCTGGTAGGTGAAGCCATGAGGGATAAGTACTCACTAAAGACCTAGTGTCCCTTGTAAGAAGACACCAGAAGGCCCCTACCCCATCTCTCCAATGCAGCAGATTTTTGAAATGTGAGTCAAAAATCCTCCTATATAGTAGATGAAAATTTAAGGTGCATCAGATTTTTGCCAACAAAAATGCTACATGATACAGACTGTGTGCCCTTTGTTTTTTACATTTTTCTCCTTATAGAAAGGCAAGCTACCAATAGATTATATCACCAATGTGCCACTGGGGAAGTTCAAAGAACAATTATGCTTAGAAAGTTCAGGAAAACCTGGGTTAAAAAAAAAGATTGAGAAAGAGTTTTGTTCATCTCTGTTCTCTCCGCTGACTCCTCCCTCAGCTTTCTCTCTTAGATAAGACAGGCCCTGGGTACTTTTATAAACAGGCTCTTCCAGGAGTGCTGCTCCAAGGAGTACAGCTTCTGGAAAACTGAAATCTCTTATTGTCTCTCCAAGATGATTCTGACTGCTGCAAGACACCGTATACCTCTAAATGATGGAAACAGCATTCCTGTCATTGGGCTGGGGACCTTCTCTGATTTTCATAAAGTAAGTTCTCTTTCCTCTATACAGGTGCATGTGTTTGTGGCTTTTAAAATATTTTCCTAAAACATAAACTTTTGTCTTGAGCTTGTCTCATTGACTACTTTTTGGTAAATTTAAGCTCTAGAGGACTGTTTGCTGAACTGAGGGCCAAGTAAAAGGTTAACTTGTAATGGCTTTATGGTAAAAATTAGTACGTGTTAAGAAATGTAGAGTAAGCTTTCTTTACTCAACTTGAGCTGAAATCCAATTCTTACTCTACGTGGAAGCACATGAAATTGGTGAATGTTATGGTTTATGCGTAGTTGTCCCCCCCAAAGCCTCATGCAATCATGGGGCAGGGACTTCTAGAGTTAGAGACTTGAGTCATGATCCACTGGGATTATGTGTTTTAGTACTGATGGGACTATGGGGTCTGAGTGCAGCTGGGATTATTAGTGTGGCCTAAAGTGAATAGGCTGAGGCAGAGAGCCTGAAGGTACTATAAAGAGAGACAGAGAGACAGACTCTGGCTGTTGCTCTCTACACCCTGGTTAGTCTATTGCCTCTGTCGTGATTGTTGCTGTTCCGCCTCCATGAACTGGATGCCCTCTGCCCTGTTCCACTTAGCCTTGGGCCAGCCAAATATGAACTGAAACTTCCAGTAACTGTGAGCTGAATAAACCTTTCCTTCCTTCATTTTGTGTGTCGAGTATTTGTCCCAGCAACAAGTAAACAGTAACTAAGACAGTGAGTTTATGGCTTCTGAAGTTCCTTAAATGTTTACACTTAAGAATTTTTAGTTCAGCCTCATAGCATTTACCTGGGCTCTAATTTGTAAACTACTTCATTATTAAGAGGATGTGTCTCACTTAAGTAACCATTAAAACTCTATAGATTAAGCTTCTGTAATCCTAGAACTGCAACCATTATCCTTCTCATCCTGTTCTCTCTCTCTCTCTCTCTCTCTCTCTCTCTCTCACACACACACACACACACACACACACACACAGAATTAATTTGGATCCTGAATATTGAAATGAGTTTCCTTTAAAACATGGTGAATCTACTTAAAACAATACTTTTTTCATTGTATTTCTCATTCAGGCTGGTTATGAGAATAAATGATGGCATGATACATTAGCTTTCTATAGTCAAAATGAAACACCTGGCACAATCGAAAAGAGGAGAAATTGACTTTTTTTAATACTTTAAATCAAACTTAGGACCTCATGTTTGCCAAGCAGCATTAAGCCACGTAAGCTAAATCCCTGGCCTGAAATATTAATTTTCACTGCTTGTTTCCAGGACTCCTAATCCGTGGTCACTTCGCACTGCCCCTTTGGACCTGTGATAAAGAAGGACACTATGGCAGGGAGCATAAGGCAGAGAAAGCCATTTGCCTTATTGTGGGCAGAAAGCAGAGAGACACAAAGAAAAGGGTTCCGGCCCCAATCTCCCTTTCCAGAGCAGCCTTAAACTCCCTGGCATAACCTCTTCCAACTAAACCTCACTCTTAAATTTTCAGTCCCTTCCAAGTAATTCTATAGGCTAGAGACCAAGGCTCAGCCTGACTTTTCAGGGACAATTAAATATCCAGACCAAGGACTGGCAAGATGGCCCAGCTCACTGAGCCAGTGAAAAAGTCTGGGAATGGTAGGGAACGCCTGTAATCCCAGTGGTGGGGAGGCTGAAAACAATAGGATTACCATGAGTCTGAGCTGCATAGTGAGACACTGTACCAAATAGAAAGGAAGAAAAGAAAGAAAGAAAGAAAGAAAGAAAGAGAGAGAGAGAGAGAGAGAGAGAGAGAGAGAAAGAAAGAAAGAAAGAAAGAAAGAAAGAAAGAAAGAAAGAAAGAAAGAAACCTGTGTATGAATTAGCCATCAGAGAAGTTGATTCAAGGTAGAACATTTTTATGAAGAAAGGAAAGTTAAGAGACACAGGTTATATCCTATGTTTCAAGAAGGCCAAAACTGTGATGGCTGCAATATGCAGATAATGGAGAGGGTGATGGCAATTGGATCTAAAAATGCAAGCTAAGACTGGATTACTGTAGGCCTTAAATATCCAAGAAAAGAGCCGGAATTTCATTATAGAGGACTGAGAAACCATCTACACCTTATGGAAAGAGAAATAACATTACTGGGCCTCTGTTTTTCAAAGATAACTCTTTCAACAGCATACAGAATGAAAGATAAGTAAGTAGAAATAAACAAGCAGGACCTAGGGATATAAAGTTTAGAATATCCATGGTTGCTGGAAAATAGCAGTTCCACATTGTATCTAAAGAGATTGATATTTAGACAGATAGTAATGTGAAGCTCAACTGCCTCTGTTACAAGGTAATAATATCATTAAGCTTCTCATCTGGATGTTTAACAGCTAAAGTTTGCTGAACAAATGTTAGAGAAAAAGAAGGGCTACAAGAATAGCCAATATTTTGGCCCTAGTACTGCAAAGTCAGTGAGGATTCAGGACATGAGAACCTGTGCTGTGACATCCTATAACTCAGTGGTGTCCCAATTTTTCTGATCATAGAGATTATGGGGCCACAGAGGAAAGTGATCAATGATGTATAGTGTACCTGAGCAAAGTCACCTAGAGAGAATAATTTCTATCAGTCTTTTGCAGAGAGCAAATTGGTCAAGCAATGACTGTGACTCATCTAGATGGCGCACACTCACTAAAGATCTATAAGGTGCTGTACATAGTCCCAGTGTAAATCCTGAGGACATTTGACTGGCCCTGTCAGATAAAACAGTTACATTTTTAGGTATATAGGTCTTGCTTTAACTTGGTCTTAACCATCCAGCAGAAAAGTATAACCATGAGGTATAAAAAGTAATGCCATATTAATCTGTTGAGCTGTAAAAGGCTCAAGTCAACAACTCCTGACATGACCAGTTCTTCTGATAACCCACTGCAGTTATGGACTATTGCACTATATTGGATTATTTTGATGAATTCCAGTAGCTACAAACTTCAGACTGGCTTCAAGTATGAACGGTCCATTAAAGACTTCTCCAAATACAGCTTCTCTTACAGCAGTGGAACATCCATCTCTGAAAAAAACAAAAAAACAGGGATATGTTGGGAGCCAAGAAGATAGGAAATTGATCAAATTATGTGTAGATGGGATTTGGTCCAGGGCCTTAAGCAAACAAGTTACCTGACTTCTGAAATGAACATCCTGCCTGTTTAAGGTTTGCTATTGTTACTAGGCAACTTAGTATCATGCATTACTAACTTCACAAAAGTGTAAAGGACAGTTTTGGTGTGAAAAAAAGGGGGGAAGGAAATTAGACAACATATCATGTCTGTATCTTGTCCTCTAAATTACTATCATGAAAACAATAGTATGTGATGTATTAATTATTATAAACATCCTACTAACCTATATTGAAACTGTTTCATTGCTATTCTGTCTTTTTTTCTCATTAAAATGAGTAAAAATCAAAAATTACACATTGCTATCCTCAGTGCAGTTGCTGACTTCACAATATTAGCATATATAGTTAGTCAGGGTTAGAATTCTACCAATTAACTGCTAGTTTCAAAATAGGTCTTGCTTTAACTTGGGCTTAACCATCCAGCAGAAAAGTTTAACCATGAGGTATTAAAAGTAAAGCTATATTAATATACTGGGCTGTAAAAGGCTGGAGTGAACAGCTTCTGACATTGCCAGTTCTGCTGATGACCCACTACTATTATGGACTATTGGACCATACATGCAACCACTTTCTCTTGGTTCAATGAGAAGAAATATTTGTACTAACAGTGTTTAGAAAATTTATCGTGTCTGCATGTTGTACTCTGAACAACTACTGTGAAGACAGCAATATGCATTGTATTAATTATTGTGGCTATCTTACTAACTTTTTTTGAAATTGCCTCATTGTTATTTCTTTCTTGTTGAAAATCAATAAAATAAAAAATGAATAAAAATTAGCAAAGAGAAAAAAAACAAGCAAGAGCAAGGAAGTTAACACTTGCATCTCAATCCCACATGCCTTGTTTTCTGTAATGGGAAGAAAAATCATTCTTAGAGTAATCCTATAAGCCTGTATCATTGGCCATCTTCTCTTCTTTTCCTATTATTGCTGTTTGACCTCATTCATAATCTTGGCTCCACCCACATATACTTTTTTATGGTATTTACTTTCTGTTTGTTATATTTTCTTATGCAGCTATAACTGACTATCTCAAAACACCTGGAGTATATTGGAACATATGTGTTGTTAAGCCTCATCCCAATCCACGCAATCTAGATTTCTCAGAATAAACCTGAGAATCTACATTTAACAAGCTCTTCCAACGGTTCTGATGTACACACAGTTAAGCACTCCACCTTCCAGTGCATCTCTAACTACAGGACAGAATTACACGGACCTTCTCTGTTTATCAAAGATCCAGTTCTCCTAGCAAATGACACTTCAGCCCCTGACTGCTCAAGCCCAAAGTTGGAATACATGACTTCATTCTGCCCTCTGCTTGACATTACATCCAACTGACTGCTGAATACTGTTGATCGTATTTCCAAACCCTTCCCAAATTCATGCCCACTTCTAGTCTTCTTTCCTTGCCTGAATTTAGGCTCTTATTTTGTTGCAGCAAAATTCAGTGAGACCAGAAATGGGAACAAATATGGCTTTTATTGCCTGCAGGATGATAATCAGGGAATATCGACTACCAGAGAATTTTGTGGTGGATTTTTATACCTTTACAAGTAACCATGGTAACCACATTGCTTCATTTTGGGACTTTATAAAATGTCATGAGAGTGCTGAGGAGATAGCTTGGCAGCATAAATACCTGCTTGGCAAGCACAAGGTTGCGAGTTTGACCTCCCATACTGCTTGCCACTCTGGCCCCAGAAACCCAGGTGTGCTATGCTGACCTGAAACTGGACTTGGTGGTGCACACCTGCAATCCCAGCACTGGGGAGGCTGAGACAGCAGGCTCACTGAGATTGAGCTTCATAGTGAGACCCTGTACCAAAAGAAAAATGTCACAAGGCTTACATTTCCCAGGAAAATGTTAATACAGTCATGTTTATATAGTTAAATGTCATCTTACCTACAATTTGTTTTAACTGCTTGCTCCTTAAGTTAGCAACTGTTTCCTTGGTGGGTTTCTTGTTAACTAAGAGGTAAAGATATAAAGAGAGAATTCATCTAAAGTTTAAGTCACTTCTAAAATGGAGTTAAAAAGAAAATAGTCTCTTTTGTGTCATCAGTTTATCTTTGGGCTATTCCAGTTTGGTTCTCCCCCAGCTAATTATATAGACTTGAATGAACAAGATCTTTCAGAAACCAAATCCGATCACCTCAGGTCTCTAGTTAATCAGTTCAGCGGCTCCCTTGCCATAAAGGGGCAAATTCTCACTGGCTTGTCTCGTTGGGTTGGCTTGTCAGCATGGCCACACTGACTCTACCTCTCCCTACAGAAGGATCATTACTGAACCTAAAGTCCTGAACCGTGCTCCCTTCAGCAAGCCTTTGAACTTGCTGCCCTGTACATGCCATTCTTTGGATTTGTTCATTTGTCCACAGCTACTAAAGCATAAATCTATGGTCAAAGAACACACATGGTACAATTTGAATTCCTTTGTATTTACTTCAGCATGTTCTATGGGCTGGTATGTGGTCTATCTTAGAGAATATCCTATGTTTAGCTGAGAAGAACATATCTTGTGTTGACGCTGTGTAAAACACTCTGAAAATATCTACTAAATCCATTTGTTCACAGGTTTGCTTCAGTTTTGATATTTTATTGTTGTTTTTATTGGCTAGTAAATCTATTTTTTTGTGACAATAGCATTAAGGTCCTCTGTTAAAATTACATTTTTGTCTGTTTTACTTTTCATGCCTATTAATAATTGTCTTGTATACTTCAGTATCCATATTGCAATGGATACCTCTTCATCTTTAAGTTTCCACTAATAAGTATATAGTGACCTTTAGATCATTCTTGATTTGAAGTTCAAATTGTCTGCAAACAGAATAGCTCCTCCTAGGCTGGGAAGATAGCTCAGTGGCTTAAGTGCCTGCCTGACAAGCACAAGGTCCTGAGCTCAATTCCCAGTACTCTAAAACAATTTCCTGCAAAATAGCTCCTCCTGCTTTTTTCTGGGTTCCTGTCTTATAGAGTATTATTTTCCATCGTTTGACTATCAATCTATGACTTTCCTTTTGAGTTAAATGTATTTCTCATAAAGAGTCTTCCAGTCTGTTTCTTTTGATTGGAGAATTCAGGCCATTTATATCGATGGTTATAACTTACATGTATCAGCTTATCTTTGTGATTTTATTTTCCTGATGTTGGTTCCCAACTTTCCACCTCTGTTTAACTGCTTACCATACTTGGTGGTTTCTTTTTATTGTGTTTCTAATTATG
>PVKN010019328.1:0-16410 GCA_004027915.1 Capromys pilorides | reverse complement strand
GGAAACTGAAGCTCAGAATGGTTGAAGCAACTGTCCAGAAGTGTGTGAGAGCCAGGCAGACTGAGCCCGAGACACCTATCTCCGATCTAGTGTTCTAATTGCTTGTTTAAGTTTCTTAGCCTATGCTTTCCAAAATGAAAGCCACGTCTTAGGATAATACTCAAGAGTGGATTAAGCAATTGTTTGCTCAGTAGAAGAGACCACCTGTGAAAGTAGATACCCCTATCAAAGGGAGACCAAAAATAGGTGACTGTAGCGGCAAGTCCCCACTGCCTTCCAGAAAAGAAAGCTAATCGCTGTTTGAATGATCTTAATTAAATTTGAATGCATTGCTACTGAATGCTGTGGGGAAACACTGCATCCTTACTGGCTGCTTTTCCCATAGTACTCAGCAGCAATACATTCAAATTCAATTAAGAGCATTCAAAGAGCGATTAGCTTCATTGTACCGTGAGACACTGGGGACTGTCCTTTTTGCCAATTCTGTTTGTAGGACAGACGCATTCTTCTCCTGCATGTTGTCTCTTTTGAGTGGTAGAAGACAAGTGAATCTCAAGGTGACCTAACCCATGATACTCCTATATCCTAGTTGCAGAAAAGCAGTAGAGACATTATGCTTTGGACTAGTTTAAAAATGCAGATAATCTCAAGCCAAGCCAACTTCTGAAGCAAGTCTGTTTTTTCACAGGCTGAAGGTAAACAGAGGTATGAGTTTCATGGCACCCTCAAGAGATCACAACCAGACTTCTATTTCTGGTAAATGGAGAACAAAATTTGGATCTGGGACTCTTTCTGTGTTCTGGTTGGGATGCAGTAGCTAAAAATCTCAAGCTGCATCTGCAGGGATAAAGCTGACGGGTTGATCATGGGTGTTCACCAACAGCAGACATGCAGCTCCAAGACAGAGTCTGAAGAAACAACACAACACCAGCCCCAGTGTCCAGGCATCTGATAGCTGCTGCTATTGTTACCTGACCAACAAATAACTCTAAGTATAAAGAGAGCCACTATTAGCTCAAGGGCAATATTCTTGTTCGTGGTTTTACCCATTAAGAGTTAGTGACTGTTCATATTCAGAAGTGACAATTCATGAAGTATCATTGATGCATACATAACTTTCAAGAGACACACCACTTTCTAGATTATAGACTTTTATATTACAAAATGATTTTCTTTTTATGACCAGAACTGCGGTTTCAACTATGCAAAGCAGGAATTTGATAATGCTTGGAAATTTTTTATTTCTCACAATTGAGAAGAGATCGCCTCAAGCATTAAATGCAAGGGATATTGCTAAATATCTTAGAATGCACAGAATATGTATATATATATATATATATATATATATATATATATACACACACACACACACACACACACACACACTTCTCAGGTCACCAATGACAGTGATACTGACTGGATAAAGCTTACCATAAAGAAAAAACACAAAGCTTGAACCATTCTGCAAATATAATCTGTTTTCTAAAACGAGCTACCGCTAATGTCCCTGTGGTCATTTGTACATAAAGTGGGCCATGAACATGGCATAAAGTCACCGGAATGCTTCGGCAGTCAGCTCTAACACGCAACTGTCACTAGCTCTTAAGATAAAAACCTAGAGTCCTGTAAAAAGCACATAGAAATTCTAGAACCCTCTTTTCATTGGCAAAGAGTAAGTCAGAAATATTGGAACCTATAAAACAGCACTCAATCTTTTGCAACTAAGAAGTATCAACCTTTCCACATCTTTCTGATTACAAATCTTACTTATTTTTCTTTTATGTTTTACATTGCCCTTTCTAATAATTGGAAAGTAAGTTAGGATATGATGAAAACAGAGCACTGAGCTTAAAAAAAAAACATAGTTGCATATATATCATCAACTGAGGCCTTCATTTATGCAGTTGCAGGCTTTTTAAAATAAAAGAAATAACTGCTCACAATTAATTTGTGCCACAGCTTAAGATAACTTTACAAGAATTCCAAACATTCTAATAATGCCGTGGTTATTGAAAGCCTCTCTTGGTAGTTTTCAAAGAGTTACCAATAGCTCAGAAATAATATGACTTCAAAATGACGATGTAAGTAAAACAGGTTAACTATGGCCCAGGAGTTTAGGTTAGAAAACCACTCTACAGCCGACCCCTTTTTTAAAGAAAGCACTGCAGGAATGACAAGAAGCAAAATGTGATATTTGGATACCTACAGAGCTAAATCTGTGGATCTCTTCTGGGTTCACTCTCCTCACTGTCCGTCTCTTCTTCCTGAGTTCACTGTGCTCCCGTTTAAAAACCTTCCCTCGGAAGCTCATTCTGTGCAGGAATTTCAATCACAAGATATTTTGGAAAGTTCAGTTGCCTTCAACTTTTCTCTCTCTGAAGGTTCACCAAGCTGTGGAACAAATCTTGTCTTCTCCGGTAAAAAAGGGAAATGCTCATTTTGTGTTAATATAACTTAACAGAAGGGAAAGGAAAACCAGTGAGTTACCACTTCCTGTAAGCGGCTCACTACCAGCTGTCCAACTACTGCTTTTTGCATAGATTCTCTCTAACCACCTGCTTGAAAGCAAGACAAAAAACACAGACGGACTTCAGACATTCAGGAAAACTGCTCATTGCTACATAAGCCACATGATGGGAAAATTATCCAGGGAACGAGATGGATATTGAACCAAATGAATATTGAGCCCAGCAGGTAGTTTACTACCCTGCTTCATATCTGACACTAAAACAGTCACATCAACATAATAATTATGGCTCGATCTGAATGGTACAGCATCGTAACAGCGAGGACAGAGGCTTCTATTTAAACAAGTTGCTCACGCATCTAGTTCTTAAGATGATTGCTCAAGGTACAGATTAGATATTAGAACTGATATTGGTTAAATAAATGAATAACTTAAGCTCTGCTGATGTTTAATGTGGATGAGGACACCTTGTCAATTTTTTTTTCTTTTTTGTCTTTTTGAGATAGGGTCTCGCTATGCAGTTCAGGCTGGCCTTGAGCTCACTTTTGTAGCCCAGGGTGGTCTCGAACCCATCCTCCTGTCTCAGTCTCCCAAGAGCTCGGATTATAGGCATGTGCCATGCCCAGTTCACCTTGTCAAATTGTTACAGAGAACCAAATCTTTAATATTTTATCTTTAGGTCCTCATGCGCTCTCTCTGGGGATGACATAAAAATGAAATTCTGCCCTTGAGCGCACGTGCTTCCTGTTTTATTGTTCTCTACTTTGTTAAGTAGCGTACACCACTACTGTATGGTTTTTTGTTTTATTTAGGATCTGTCTTCTTTCATAAAGCTCCATGTTGCACGAGAGTGGGAATTTTATTGGCTTTGTTGCTGTAACCAGTGTGTGGTATCTAGATGTACATAATTTGTAAACAAGAGCAGGATGTAAGTGTGTGCTTAGCTTTTTTCTACCGGATGAGTGAGCTGAGATCTACTGGAGGCTGAGGGAGTGGGTCGTTCTTTATTCCCTGAAAATGGTGAGGTCTCGCTCGAGCCAGTCATCCAGCCTGACACTATAAAACAGCGATGAGTGCCAGGCAGGCAACAGACACTCTGGTTATCCTTTGCCTAAGCATGATGAAAGATGGAAGGGCTTTCTTTTAAGAACTACTAAAATAGCAAGATCTTGAACACATGACAGCCATGGAGGTAATGTATGCTGTTGTGATGTCATTGACTTAATTAGGCACTAGCGAACACACAGCGCAAGCCTCTAAACAGATCTCATGCTCTGTGTCCCTTTCTGAGATCTGTTTTGTGAACAGGTATCTGAGAGCATATGAAGACTTTGCAAATTTTTGTTTTTACATCTGCCTTGGGGTCACTTGATTTCCTGGCTTCTAATTTGTTTCGATTTAAGTAGCCAGATAGTAGCATTCTACAGTCTTTTTGAATCATGGACTCATCTGAGAGTCTATTAGGTGGTATAAAGTCCTTCACTCCTCCAAATGTAAGCACTCAGAAACTACATGTGTGGTCAGGGATTACAAACTTGTGAAGCTAATTCATAGACCTTTGCACGCATGGAACCTTGAATTCCTGCCTCATGACTTAGGAGATATGCACATCACTTTATAGAAAAGCACTTTATCTTGACAAACTCGTAGGTGACTTTCTCCATTTCTATTGCTTGCATCTAGCTTCCTTTCATTTCTCTTGAAGTGCCATGATGCTGTATCCTGGACTCTCCCACATACTTCATCTTCAATGTGAGCCTGACTCATTTGTCCAATTCCTCAGCTATTAATCATAGCTCCCTTAAACACTGGCAAAAGAGGGCATTCCTAGGCAGCGTAAAAGAGTGTCAGATGGACGCAACTTGTGGTGACTGAAAGGGAGGAGAAAATCCTACAGCACAGTGTGGGGTGTGCCATGGGATGGCACGCTTTGGGACTCAGGTTTTACCTTCCTTGATTTGGGATGAGTTTAGCTTCCCTGGCATTCTGCGAGATGCCTCACACCATTTCAACAAATATCTTTTCTGTTTTATTTCAGATATGCGTTGAAAATTGAAAATCAAAAGAGAGGAAGATCTGACAATGTTCACCACTCCAGTTTGGCAGAAGAAGACACACAACAAGTGGTGTAAAGTCTAGTTCTGGAGCTCGAGTCCCTGGAAGGAAGGAAGAGGGTCGGAACTTTTCTCATGTTAGGTATGTATTTATGCATATACATACATAGATGTGTATAAAAAATACAAAGACTCACATAATCTTATATAGATCAATGTCTGGCTTTGGGTTGTTCAGTGAAACAGAGTAATTTTCAATAGAAGAAGTAAAAGTTAAGAAAAAGTTCTGACAATCTGTATTACTTTTCTGCTGCTGCCGTGACAAATTATTATACATGGGGAGGAGTCAAGCAACTCCACTTATAGATTTCATGGGTGAAAAAGCTGAGAACAGCAGAGCTCTGTTGATTCTTCATGGAGTCTCTCTACCTAACATCTGCATCTTCTGAAGCTTCTTGAGGAGATTGGTCCTGGCTTCATGGAAGTCTGTTGGAAAGATTTATCCCTTGTGTTGTAGGACTGAGTTGGTTCTCCTTGCTATCTATGAGCCAGAGGTCCTTCTGAGCTTCTAACAGGTGCCTGTGTCCCTCACTAATGGTGCCTTCTCCAGCCAGAAAGAACCTTCTCAATCTCACTCAGGCTTTGAATCTGAGCTGAGCATTCTCCTTTCAGTTCTTCTCCACCATCTACTTGTTCTAGCCAAGAAAAGGCTGGGAATTTAGGGTCTAGAGTAGTTAGACTAATTCCAGTAAGATAATCCAGACAATTTCTATATTGTAAAGCCAACTGATTAATAACCTTAGTTTATTTCTGCAAAGATCCTTCACTGCACTGAGTATGGCGTTTGAATAAATAGCTAAAGAGTCTTTAGGGGAACCATTTTAAAATATTGTCTGCCATAAAAAATATATTCTGGACTCATGTGTGTGTATGCGTACACATGCACGCATATGGATGTGTCTTTCAAAAATAGTTTCAACACCAGTAATGTACTAAAAAGAGGGTGTAGGTGAAGAAAACACTTGGCCTTTAAATGTGGTTTCCATTTGAGCAGTGGGGGGGTGGCATACAGATTGCTATGCAGTTAAAAATGAGTGGGAGGAAACAAATTTGGCTATAGATCATTTACTGGAAAGCCAGTGAAATAAAGGTGCTAAGCAGAAAGGTACAACAGAGCCCAAAGAAGCGGAAGGGAGGAAGACGATGGTGGAGATGGCATCAAATACACAGCCCAGAAAATGAAGGCAACAAGTTAAAGGCAGAAAGTCCTGAGAATGTTCTTTCTAGAATGTTCAGTTAGGAGTAGACCTATACTATGATAACTATGCTCGGTTATGTGGGATACCTAGTCTGTAAGTGACGTTATCATTGAACTTAATATACGAAGGGCTGAAAGTCGGCTTTTGACAAAGCCCCTGAATCTACTCCATAAAAATGACTTAAAAGAGTAACTTGAAACTTGGTGGTTATGTGCATGTGATTTCATGCTTGGTCCCACAAATCCTAGTTTAAGCAACTGGAGAAGCACTTTTTATTCATTCCCAGTTGCCTAATTTACCAGCTCTTTAGTCCATCTTATCTTTATGATAATTTGTTTTGAAATTTTCAGCTTTTGTGGTGATTACTTCCTAATGTTGGAGGATCTTTAGATAACTCTTTTCATTTTCTTCCCTTCCGTTTCCAATAGATTTCCCCTCTGCCAACCCATGCCTCGGCTGCACAAGCTTTTTTCTTGTAAAACAAAAAGCAAGGCTGGTCCGCAGAGCGCTGGCAGGCTCAGCTCACCCCGCCCTTGTACGGCTTGCTCGCTGCCGCACTGTGGTGGCTTCTGAGTCCGGCCTGGGTAGAAGTTCTCCTAAGGTTAGTAACACTGTGGTGGCAGAGCTGGCAGCGCTGATGGGGACTACTTCCTGTGAGAAAAGTCAGCTCAACCGAACAGCTCCAAGTTACTAATGAGAAAAGAGATTTCTCCGAAGGACTTGACATGCACATGACAAAATCTCACATTTCTATATATAGAACTTTTGGTAGCAATGTTTGTAGACCACAAGAGATTTTCCTGTCAGCAAAACTCGAGTCCAAGTAGCATTCATTTTAGTAGAAAAGTTTTAGAATTTTGTGGCAAATAAAGAAGATCACAGAATATGGACCACCCTGAGGAAGAACACACATAGCCTACTAAAGGAGGCAAATGGCAGTTTGTGCCTGTGGGAGGTGTGGTGGCTGTGTGCAAATGTGTGCATTGGATGTGTGCGATGTGTGTTGTGTGTGAGATAGCATTTGACTTTAGTGTGAGAGTGTGGTGTGTGATGCATCTCTGTTGTTCTGTGAATTTTTATCGCATTAGAATATTGTATAGCATTCTATCCCAGCCCTTCAGACACCCAACAAGCTGGGACGATATTTATTTATGTTGCTGAATTTCACTAAGATTCAGGAGGTGATAAGTCTCAGTTAAAACTTGATAGGAGGGGAGTATGGGAGAACAGAGCTCTCTGAGGTTATCACAGTACTCCTATTTTAAGTTTCATACTAATAGGTACAGCTGGATTGCTATGGCCTTTAAAAAAGTCAGGAGGGGCCGGGGAGATAGCTCAGGGCCACAAGTGCCTGCTTGGCAAGTGCAAGGTCCTGAGTTTGATCACTGGTTTTGAGAAAAAAAAGTCATGAAACCAATTCTTCACCTAAAATATAGTACTCTTTTCCCATTAAAAAAACACTGCAAATGGACACAACACACTTTTTGCTACAATATCATTCCTCATCTTTTGAAGAAGACTGAAAAGACTTGTTGAGTTGAGGCAGGTAGCTGATTTCTTCCATGCATGATCAGGTGAAGATGCAGGAAATAGTCTCAGCTATGCGGGGCTGGTGAACTCAGAGTCAACACTATGATCTTTTACCATACAGAGAGTTTTGCCTGGTAGCATTTCCCTTGAGGTGGAGCTGTGCTCTCTGCTTGCTGGCTTGGTCCCCACACCAGCTTTCTTGTGCTGACAAAACCAACAGCGGAACACAGCTGTTCTCTCAAACAAATAGCCTGTAGTCATTACAGCTGCCTTTTACCTTGCTTTGCATAGGAATATTCCTTACTATTTTATAAATATCCTGAAAATCACACAGTCTACAGATACAGGGGAGAACTAAAGTCATGAAATCTGTGATGTTTTAATGGAAAAATTCATTGGTTTACAGAGTATCAACATGTCTATTCTATCCTGTGCTGGGTTTTGTTTCAAACGCAAGGATGCTATTTTACTAATCAAACATTCTCAGAGACATAATTCTGATAAGAAACTAAATGTTGAGTTAATTCCAAACTCTGAGCCTAGATGCAACGGCCTTCAGACCAACAATTGCTTGTTGTGGAATCAGATTGTTCAGCTGCGTGCAAACTCTGAACCCATTCACTATGAACCACTTCTTCAGTGGTGCCACAATGCATTGTGTCTTTTAAGGCCTCTGCCAGGAGTCTGCAACACTAGCAGAATACTTCGATTTCACCCTAAATGCCTTGCATCATGGAAATGGGAGAATAACTGTGGGCCTTGGCTTTTTAGTCAATAAATGACTTCTGCTTTTTAGAGCACAAACTGGTGATTTCCTCTATTTAGCTCTGCTTACTGGAGAAATTTGTGGCCTTGTGAGGGGCAGAAGCTTAAACCTGTTCAGCTTGCATCTGTCTTGTAACCTGCAGGTCCACAAGAAGAAGTGAAAGAGCACAACGATTAGACCATCCTAATAAGGCTAGTCCCACATAGCTCATCTGGTGTGGGGGGTGAGGGAGGGCCAGATGCCATTCTCTGCTTGTCCTGTGGCAGGTTTCTCGGTGATAAAGAGAGAACTGGTATACAGCACCATGCCCAGTCTGTGTGGCAAAAAGATGGTACCTGAGGACAATGTCTAGAAACAGGAGAAAGCAGAAACTAAGTGGCGAATTCTTCAGTGTGTGCAAGAATCACATGGACATCTGTTAAAAAATATTCCTGGAATGTCTAGGAGATCTCAGCAGGTATGATGGGGATTAACAGTTTTTCTAGGCAGACGAATCATATACAGTAATACCCTCTGCACCACCACCTCCCATTACATTTTTTTTTTTGCTATCGACTGAGGTCTTGTTTTCAAAGTCAGATTTCTCCTTTTCCAATGTATGATCAATCATGTGTAATCTACTGATCAGTTGGACCATGCTGTCCATTCGAAAGAAAACCCTGAAGTAAAGCTAACCATCAAAACTAGGTTTCAGACTTATTCCCATTTCCCCTTCTCCCTATCCCATTCTTCATTAATTCCACTTCTCTTCTTCTTCATGAGAAACACTTTTGCTTGGACTTTTGTAAATCTGGTCATGTTTTTTATGACTCTCAGATTCCTAAGATGCAAGGTCATTGGCGTTTTGGGCCATGGCATTCACTGTTGTTGTGGGGAGGGGACTCTGGTGACTGCAGGGGCTTTCATGGCATCACTTCCTGGCTCCTGCCCACTAGATGCCAGTAGCCACCACCTCCCCCCACAACACACACCATTCTGCTCAGCTGCCTGACTGTGACTGCCAAGCAGTGATGCTTTCAGACATTGCCAAAAGTTCCCTGAGGATGGAGGAAGCTCAGACCCCCAACCTCTACCCCAGGACTAAATCCAATGTTTCTTTGAAGATGGCATTCAGGGCCAATGACCTGGAAGATGCTGGATGCTTCTCTTTGGATCTAGTGAGCGCCTCTAGAGAGCTGAGCTGACCTGCTGGGAAGAGCTCCAGACCTACTGCCTTCCAGTCAGAGTCCCGTCTTACTTCTCCATGTGCCTCAGAATGCAGTCATTGAAATCTGCCCATGGGTCTGTTTCTGTTTCTGTTTTGGGCTTTCTTTATTACACGCAGCTATCACTTGCTTGGAAAAGCTATAAAGCTTTTATAATCTTCAGGAACTTGGAATAACATCTTGGAAGAGGCAAGTGGGACTAGGCAAGACTCCGAGGAACTGGAGATGAAGATAAGAATCGCAAGAATAAAGCAGGAGCATGATGTTTGGCTTGAAGATCTCTGTGCTGGATGGAGGCAAAAGGTCGCATACTGTTTTGGTTCTTTGTGCCCATTTGTAGGCAGCCTGTGGGCATGCCACCCTGTCCAATAAAGGTAAACAAAATAACCACCTCATTAGATACTGGGAGACTTCGTGAGAGAATGCACATAAAGGGCTTAACACAGCGCTTGGAATATAATGAAAACTTCAATGATGCTGGATGGAAGTGTGATTAAGAATCAATTATTTGGAGCAGATGGTCTTAATCTGGGCTTCTCAACTATGTGTTGTGGCACAGGCTGGTCCTAGATGCTGGCACACTGTGTATAAGGAGGAGAAGGAAGAGGCAGGGGTCCACAAAGGAAAGCATGGGTTTAAAAGTGCCAGGGAAGACAACCCCAGAACCAAAGGGAGTGGCCAGTAGGCCCACTTGGTTTGGATCCGACACTGAGGCTAATATTCCCTGTTGCCCGCACAGCTGACCCTGCGCTCAATGTGTCCCCAAACACTGCTTATTTCATTTTTGAGTCCCCTGTGAGCACAACTACAAAAGGTTCCAATTATCCTATTTCTGTCATCTCTTTTCAACCCACACAAAAGGCTCAAATGCCAAAGAAGTTTAGAAAGCCAGGCTTTAACCAGTATCAGATGCTTTTCTATCTTTTCATGGTTACTTTCCTGCCTAAGCAGGATTGTGATTCAAGAGCAGTGAACAGTATGGTCTTTATGTCTCAACTGTGCTGGGTTTTCTACTGGCATGTGGCAAATACCAACACAGTAATTACCAGCTTGCTGTTGTGAAGAGGACAAGGACATTGCGCTCTTTCTGTCTGTCTTCCCCTTGGCCCTTGCCCTAACTTTCCAAGGACACTGCGAGGTATTAAAGTACATTGACGACGAGACATTTAATCTGGCTTTGTTCTCTCTGGCAAGGATGTTATGGATTGGGAACGATATCTGCTATCTCAATGGAATCAAAAGACCTTTAGCAGAATTCAAAGTTGGCGTTGCTCTTGTTTTACTTGGCCCTGAGGGACACATTTTCAAAAATCAGTTTTGAATTTGTGTTCATCTTACATTTCATACTCATAAGTATTGAATGGAGAATGCTACTGCCGTCTTTTATTTCCTTTTATTTAATACTTACTTTTCTTTCTATTAGGCAGCATCTCTGCATGCCCAGTGTTAAGAGCCTTGGCCCTGTATTCAGGGATCAGTACATTCACTGACAGACTGAGTGACCTTGGGTAAAACAGTAATGTCTCTGGACCTCTGTGTCTTAAAAGTTGTTTTCATGTTTCATGTTTTATGTTTGCTCATGTGTTTAAATAAAATAACCTGTACCTTCTGTTTTGATATAAATGAGTTGATACAGAATATAACATTTTTCTTCTTTCTAGATTTTAAAAAGTGGGCACCAGAGAGACAAGAGAGACAACTTTCCTTAAGAGCTCCCCTTTCTATACTCTGGATGGCATGGCCATGCCCCAGGCCCGGCCTCTGTCGATTTCCTTTCAGAAGTAAACAGCTGTGCTTTCTCATTAAATGACAGTGACCTTGACAATGTTTGTAGATTGAGGCCACTGAAGAATTTGGGCACTGTTTTCACATTCACTTAACTTCTTGATATCATCTTGGTTAAATCTATTAATACTCAGATTTTTAAAAAATGTAGCCTGACTTTTGCTGCGAATGTAGCTGCAGAATGGATGCCAGCACTGGGAGAAGCAGTGCTTCCGACCTGCCTGAGAACCATTTTGTCCTCCTCCCCTCTTGGGACTGATTTCTTGGGGCCATTACCAAGTCTTTGTGTGAAAGCCTGAACTTTTTATTGTTAGAGAAAGGACGGAGTGAAAATGGGAGGGCATTAATCTCTCTCCTGGCATGGCGGTGGGCACTAGGTTTATTGTCAGTAACATCTTCCTGCAGTCTCCCTTTCCAGGGTATCAAACACGGTGTCCTAAGCCCAGCTCTACCTGCCAGACCCCTCTTCTAGGAAAATGAACTTTGGGGAAAAAAAAATGACACAGTCACAATGAAGTGTCATTGTTTATCCCAAGGGCAGTGCCTCGAGTTCTATGCACCGCTGTTACTGCCACTGTGATTGTGTCTGCGCCCCTCTGGGCATCCCAAGGTCTGTGTCGGAGCTTTTCCTTCATGCTGATGGGCTGTGCACCCTCCCTCCATTACCCTAAGGTCACCTTAGGTTTGCAACAAAATAAAGTGCAACCATTTATGTATTTACTCCACAAATCCACAGTGCTGCCATGCTAACAACAGTGACATCTTAGTTTGCAAATGCACCTGTTCTTGAAAAACTTGGTTTGTGAACAAGGGCATTGGGTAAAACTTCCCTGTGCTCGGGAACGCTGCATCAGGTGACAACCAGGGCCATGTTCCTTAGCATCATGGAATGAATTTAGTCTTTGAACTGAGGTGCCGTTATTGTATTTATGGTAAATGGAAGACTAAAGTAACTTTATGGCCTCCGTAGAATTTAGAGGAAATAGTCTGGCAAATGTCTTGACAATGTATTTGCATTAGAAAGCTCTAACAATCAAATAAAATATCTTCTTATATTTTCTTTTAAATACTGTACTATCCCCCAAACTAAGATGAACAAACCCCAGAAAAAAAGAAAACTATAGCAGCAAAATGTTCATTACATTTCCTTCTAAGTACTATTCCATGTGGCCCAACCCTCACATTATAGCCTTCTCAGGTACGTAGGTGATAATCTAGGGACACCATACTCATACCCATCCTCGGAATGCCTGGTCTGGTCTGTCACCTATCTAACCATCATCTCATGATGATCTATTTTCTTCTAATCATCCCCTTAATGGCGGTACTTTTCCTTTAAGCCAAATCCAACTGGGCGAAGCCCAATTCAGCGTCCGTGAATAGCATCTCCTCTTGGCAGTATTTGTGCACCTCTAGGGTTTTAGAGCTTTCTAAAGTGTCAGTCAAGGTTACATAAAAGAGATTTACAATGTCAACTAAACTTGAGAAACTCTAGATGGAGCAAAGCTAAATTGCCAACCTCTGCCACACTCCTCGGAGCGGTAAATTTCCAACACCCCCTGTGACTCTCTCAGGGGTTGTCCTCTGTGCAGTGCTTTCCACACTTATATTTACTCAGAAATATTTTACTTATGCTGTATCACAGCTTGAGTCCTGGTGCCTGCAACTGACATAGCAAGAGACCTAATGAGACAGAACTTAAGGTACTTTAGCAAAGGGAGACGGCAGAAGCAACCTTGCCTGAATGGACAGGAATGCTATAGGAGTGATGTGTGAAAATGAGACAGTGTCAGGTCACAAGGCTGCCGATTCAGGGAGAGGACAGTGTGGTGGCTGGCTGACAAGTGCCTGGCCGAGATCTCTGCATCTGTCTCAGCTTGACTGGTTTCTGTGTGAGCTCCAACCAGATAACCTATCCCTCCCCAGAATGACCTTTCACAGCAGTTGGGCCAAGATTACTGTGTACCTCTCTTAGCGAGATACATGAGTAAATGACTGGCCTGAAATGGACAAAAGGAACACTTATTTAGTTATTTAGTCTTAGGCATAATCTTAGTTATTTTTCCCTCATTGATGAGACAAAACAGCTGACCACAAGTTAAGGGTGGAAAGGTTTATTCAGCTCACAGTTTATGGAGGTTTCGGTCCATCATCTCCTGTTTCCAAGGCAGAGAGGCTCATGGGAGAGGAGCAGCAGTTCATGGTGGAGGAAGACAACAAAAGCAACAATGGCGTAAGACAAGCCTCTTTCTGCCTCTTATATTGCATCCAGTCTGTGGGAATAGGGTGGTGTCAATCCAGTCAGTAGAGTGATCCAGCAATCACTCAGGCTGAAGCCCCGGATTGTACAAGGAATCCATCACACACTCTAGATTCAACCACTCCAAAAACACTAAGGCCTTGGGAAGACATCTAGACGCAAACCATAACAGGTTCGAGGGCCTCTGGGGAAGCTCAGCTCAGTAGTATGCGCTTTGAACAAATTTCCATGATTGTTTACTAAACTCTGAATTGGCCCTGTACTTAGCATGGAAAATAATTTGCAACCCAGTGGGGCTGAAAATATGTAATGTCTGAGTTCGCTTTCCACCTCTGCCCTCAGTTGTGGCTGCTTATATCTCTGGCTTGGTTTTTAAACAGATTTCTGAAATTATTTTTTGTTCCTTTTGATGCATTAATTCCCATATCTCATACTTTCACTTCAGCATTGTGTTACTGAAAATTAAATTAAGTACCAGCAGTTTCTGACCACCACTCACCTTTTATTGTTTTACAGTCCAAAAGGACAGTTTGATTTATTATTATTCCATTCTACTATGGAAATCTCTGTAGATTAGGAGCCAGGGTACACCCTTCTGGGAGTCAAAATAAAATCCTCAGCTCTATATTAATATCAAAATCATTTTCCACACGTGTCAGCTAAACAAATTATAATGTGTTGCATGTAGCTTAGCTCTCACTGCTTCCTTGAAGTTAGAATATTGGATGAAGGTGAAACTAATAAAAATTTATAAGCAAATAACAGCCAGCCTAGGGCTCAACTTGCTCTGATAGCCAAAATTTTTCTGCTGAAAGTATTTTTAAATACTAAAATTCATTGCCAACATTCAAAATTTTGTAGGTTTCAAAAATTTAACTTTTTCTTTGTACATCTCTTCAGTACCTGATGACTGTGTTCATCATGAGGAACTGTTATAGGCCACAGTACATCTAAATTCTTCTCACTACCCTACCCCTGTCCCTACGAATCTCTCCCAGGAAGGGAGTTCTGTTGTTGCCATTGCTGTTATGTAACAGAAGAGAAGTGGTTACTATTTTCCTTTGAAAAAATCATGTCCTGACTACACTGATCTCCCTTTGTGTTCCAGCTGAATTGCGCCTAGAACTTTTTGGGGAGACACACCTTTTCTAGCTGCTCTGTTCCCCAACTTTGTGTCCTTGTCTATCCTGCCTGAGGATAGGCCATACGCCTTTATGGCCTGCAGAATATTTCTGTCTAAAACCCCTTAACTTAAAGTTGCACTTAGGAGTATGTCTGATCTCTCGCATCTGTGAGTCAAGACTTTCCTGCTTCTTTTACATTAGACAACAAATTCCAAGCTTTTTCCTGTTGATATATTTACATTTTATAGGTCTGTGATGAATCATTCCCCACATATAAATGATATCTCAGTATTTTGCATGTTATAATAAAGTTATGTTTCTATTCTAGTACATTTAATCAGAACATCTTCTTCTTCAGTGTATGGGACAGAGAATATTTCTTCTATTGATTAAGCCATAGAAAGTGTTATATAGCACTAAATCATTTAATTTTCAAAAATAAACCCATTCTGAGGCTGAATTAGTTCAAATAAGAGATCAGTGTGACCATCAATGATATGGCTTAATGCCTCTCCATGTAAATGCTGGGAGCATAACACTAAGCAAAACCTGTGAAGTGATACGTATTGTAAAGAGGAAGTAAACATCTTTTTCAATTAATAATTTTATGCTGAAAATAAAATTAAGATAACTAGAATGTTAATGGGGAAGGCTCCTCACGAGACTGCAGTTATTTATCTGCAAACTGAAAATGTTCCTCACATACAGTTTCAACAGTGGCTTGCCTTAGCACAAGGACAGCGTAGGAGTTGATCTTTGTTCTCGTTCAGTAAAATAAGATGATGCTATGAACAATGCTGAGGACACCTGG
This sequence comes from Capromys pilorides, assembly GCA_004027915.1. NCBI lineage: Eukaryota > Metazoa > Chordata > Mammalia > Rodentia > Capromyidae > Capromys > Capromys pilorides. The sequence continues at coordinate 1,149 of PVKN010019328.1, read as the reverse complement.
CTCTGAAATTCTATTATGTTAGGAAAGTCTTGCTGCAAAGGCTTATCAAATATTTATTCCTTCTCTATACTGATCCTTGAAAACTGGGGGAAGAGATACTATTCTTGTCTCTTAGAGTCCTTGTTTTGGTAAAAAGATGTGACTCATGATAAAAGTCTATGAAGACTTTCGCGTAACGTAGTGACTTTAGAGGGCAAATGGCATGCTATCGCTTTATTCTTCTTGTATTTCAAAAGATGGTTAAGAGAAGATTCAACCATATATCATAGTGTCTAGCAAGTGGAAGGCTGTCTTGGAGCTGCTCACGTCAGGGTGCATTATTTGTCCCCAAGCCAGGTTCCCAGCTCTTTTCCTTGTTGTTAAGTAGTGTGTTGCTCCTCAAAATATCTAACCAGGTGCCTTGGGGAACCCCTTTCTGGTTTCTTTTTTCTCACCGCTAAGCCAATAACTTTAAATTATCTTAGGAGAAAAAACCAAATATGATGCCAAGATCTTTGCATTAAATGGCAAATGCTTTTCCTTTAGCTTTCCAGTTAGAGCTCAGCTAGATTCTTCACCCAAATCCACCCTTTGCAAGGAAAACACAGGAAATGTAGACAGTCATGAAACATATGAAAAATGGGAGTGTCCCATGTTTTCCTAAATTGTGAAAGCAAACAGTTGAACCATTGGAGTTATTCTGAGGGCAGAATGAGAAATGTGTACTTCAGTAACCACAGCAGCAGTGGCAACAACATAAGATTATGAATGAGAAGGTGGACAGTCAGTCATAAAGAATTTCTGAAGTCGACCAGGGAAAATTCAAACCCATTTTTCTCCAGTTATTTTTATATAACATTAACAATGACTAATTACCAACTGCCAAGCTTCTGCTTAATGATCTTCTATAAACTGTAAGAAGGCTGACCATTCTTGTAGGGAGCAAAAATTATTCCCTTGTGCTTAATTTAAGACAGAATATTTGGGATCTCTCTCTCTCTCTCTCTCTCTCTCTCTCTCTCTCTCTTTCCAAATACTATTTGTTTGAAATGCCTCAGGATCTAGGTTAAATATGTAAACAATTGTAGGGAAAGTACATAATACTCATGTTACCGAGAGCAAACCAAAATAGAGCAGAGAAGGTTCAGACAAGCATAGGGCACTTGGGAC